>JAYMSZ010001789.1:0-13398 GCA_036897665.1 Pelargonium citronellum
GCAATTTACCCTAATTATTAAGATAAATACAATAAAATGAATATTATTGTTTAATTTAATTTTATTAGATAATTATCAATTTAAAAACAACTATGATAAAAAAGTCCTTCATATAATTTTAAATTATTATGTGATGAGATATCCTATATATATATATATATTTTTTTACCATAAACAAAAAAATATATATGTAAAAAATAAAAAATAAAAAATAAAATAGACCTAAATTTTGTAGAAAAAAAAGCAAAAATAAAAAAGAGGCAGAGCCCATGAGCACAAGAGAGACCACCACCCCGTCGATGGATAGATATTAGATACACAACACACTGACTCGACCCCTATTTTTATTTATTTATATATCTTCTCTTTTTTTCATTTCCTCCTCCTCCTCCACCTCCTCTGTAAAACCCTAACAATCGATCCTTCCCTCTCTTATTCTCTTTCTCTCTCTACAATCACTCTACTTTCTCTCTCTACGATTCTCGATCCTCTTCTCGTCTACCGATCCATTTCATTCACTATCTCACTCCGTTTCTGCACAATTTCGATTCTCTGTTTCTCGTGAGATCTGTGATTGGAGGATTTCTGGTATTTTCTAGGGTTTCTCTGCTCATTCAAGGCTGGCGGGGATTTGGGTGAAGTAAATGGCGGATCCGCCAGGTATCCGCCGAGAATCTATAGCTGTTGATTTTGCGGGTGGTGGCGCTTTTGTTGTACGTGCTCGATTGACGCTTATAGAGCTGCTGTGCCGTGACGATTGCGATCAGTGAAGCATGCTGAGTGTGCTGCGTGTCCATTTGCCCTCTGATATCCCCATTGTTGGCTGTGAGCTCACGCCCTACGTGCTCCTCCGGCGACCGGACAAAACTGCCACCACTGATGATGTGCCTGAGACGGCACCTCTGGAAGGTCACTTCCTGAGGTACAAATGGTGAGTGCTCTTCTGATTTTATTTTTGCATAACATTTTAATTCTGTATTGACATTTTTGAGTGGATGTTCTTGCCATCATAGATTATTTTGCCTAACGAGATTTCATTAAAAGTATTAACTTTATTCTCACAATGGAGGATGTCATATATGTTCATTGTTGTGTATTTTCGTTTTGGAATGCACTAAATTTCTTAATATTCAGATAACATTATGTATGGTGGAATAAATTGAAGTATCTGGTCAAACGTTTCTTGTCGTGTTCTTAAGTTTAGTGGAGATTATCTTTCCGTTACTAATACACCCTTCACCCTAAGCTGGTGATCAATCGCTAGTCATCAATTTTCCTTGTTTTTTTTTTTACTTTAATGGTTCATATTACTTACCTTAGTCAATCTCAAAATCCTCTTTTAATTTTCTAATGTGCTGCTTACTTTTTTTCCGTATATGCCATCACATTATTACCTGTTAGTTTAAGAAACTTTAATAGTAACAAAAGCACCACTCATTTTATGGCAAATTTATCCCGTACATCTGCACTTGTACAAAGTTGGGTTATCTCGTCCACATGCTGGGAGAATATTTTGGCAGGTCTGCTCGGTTTATCCAAATTGGGTTTTGTATTGTGAGGACCTATATTTGGAAATAACCTCAATATCTTTTATTATCGCCATTTGTGCAATAACTTGTCCTTGTAGATTTATTTAAACTCCGTTGACAAATAAACCAATTCTTATAATTTAGTTTTCCTTATTAGGAAATTGTCATATCCTATTTTGTCGTTATTTAAATAATGCAACATTAGACAAGTATATTCCGATTGGTGAAATTCATTGTCAATATCATGCCTATTGTGCTTTGACCAACTATCCCTTTTCTGTTTAAGAAATAGATTGTCCCTTTGAGGCACTAGTATTTGTAGTGTCACTAGTAGGACGCAAATGATGTGCTCAAATGGTTTTTCAATTTGAGGGATGTGTTTATGATTCGTGTTAGTTGGCTTTCAGAATACATTCAATTGGGGGGATGAGATGCAATGATTTGCAAGTGGGACCTACTATCCTGCTTTCTTCTCTTATTATGCTATTTAGGAGAGATTAAAATGAATTTGATCTTGTTCAATTCAATAGGCTTGTGCACACCTACGTGAATAAATTTATATGTGGGTTGCCAATGGTTGGCCCCAATTTATTTTGTTGATTAATATCCGAAACTTTAATTCTGTAAGTTTTTAGATGTGCAATTACGGAGGTCTAATATATGTTATGATTCGTTCTTCTTTTGATTGGCAGTTGTGATCTACATAGCTACATAATGCACACACTTATTAAAACAAAATTGTGCATACATAGAAGTTTTATTGTTATTACCTGTTAGCACATGTTGCTTGTGGAAATTAGGTATTTGTTAGTTGGAAGTATTATGACCCAAGAGAAATGAGATCTTAATTGTATATTTTAGAATGGTAATGTTATGTTCTAATCCCTTAATCCTATATGGTAGGAAAGTAATTGCGAATGATTGTTTCATTTGTCGTATTGACTGGCAAAATTAAGTTTAACGTGGTTTGAAACTTATTGGCTATGTTGCTCCGAAACTGACACACGACACGATTCACTATTTTTATGAAATCTTGACACGACACGTCCTCCAGCACTTAAATTTTTAACGTAGCTTGTTTTAGCTGCCAAAACTTGTCATGATTTGGCATTCTTGGTATGAATTTGCATTGTTTTGCATGTGCTTTATATCATCACAAATACTTATCACTTTCGACTGAATTTGCATGAATTTGTTTCTGAAATAGCTGTGCTATTCAACCAAAGTTTTGTCACAAGATATTGTGTCTCTTGTTCTGAAGGGATGAAAGTTTGTTTTGTGATGTTTACTACATTCTTGATCATGAGGTATTTATATCCTGGTTGTTTAGTGGTGTCATTCGTCGAAATTTTTGTCATGCGAGGATCATGATTCCTGGACATATGATTTTATTTTGTAGGTATCGCATACAAAGTGATAAGAAGGTCGCTGTGTGCAGTATACATCCATCTGAACAAGCAACATTGCAATGCCTAGGTTGTGTGAAGGCTAAAATACCCGTGTCCAAGAGTTACCATTGCTCACCCAAGTGCTTCTCTGATGCGTGGCAGCATCATCGCCTTCTGCATGACCGTGCTGCAAGTGCCGTAAACGAAAATGGGAATGAGGATGAAGAGTTATTTGGCCGCTTTAATAGCTCAGGTTCCAATACAAGCTTATCCAGTTCAGCGTCAAGCCCAAGTTTGACAAATGGTTCAACACCTTTATATCCTGCAGCAGTCACGCAAAGAAGTGGTGGCGAGACATGGTTTGAAGTTGGGCGTCTTAAAACATATACACCAACAGCTGATGATATTGGGCATGTTCTGAAGTTTGAGTGTGTTGTAGTTGATGTAGAAACTAAACTGCCTGTGGGACATGCAAGTACCATAATGACATCCCGAGTCATTCCAGCTCCCTCTCCCAGCCCACGTCGCTTAATCCCAGTTAGCGGGGTTGATGCATTGGGGCATTTGGATCCGGATGGTCGTATTTCATCAACTGGAACTTTTACTGTGCTGTCGTACAACATTTTATCTGATGGGTGTGCCACAAGCGATATATTTAGTTATTGCCCATCTTGGGCTCTTTCTTGGCCATATAGAAGACAGAATTTGTTACGGGAAGTTGTTGGCTATCATGCAGACATTGTTTGTCTTCAAGAGGTAACCTAACCACACATTCTTTTATCTGATACTGACTTGTACAATAGGTCTTACTCTTTTGTATCACGAGCAACTTTGCAAACTTTCCTGTTATAAGTTTATAACTTTTAATTCATTGTAGTAGCTTCCGAGAGTATTGAACCAGAACAAACATATCTAACTATATTAAGACATGGTTGAAGGCTTCACAAAGTTTAGCCAACATGTGAGAAAATGCGATTAAAAAACATTATTTTAGATGATTTTTTGGCCTAAACCTCAAATATTTAGAAGCCTCTTTGAGGCTTTTGCATGCACTTAGTTTGCTTTTATTTATTTTTCTTTTCTTTTGAATTCAAATTCTTAAGTCTTCGACATCAAATGTCAACCTTCAATTATGAGTTTAGGCAGCCTTTATTTATTTATTTATTTATTCTTTTATGATGGCCAATCTATCTTACATTAGATTGGGTGAAAGTTATTGTTTTTTTCAAGTGATGATTTGTGAATACATACTAAAATGAATCACCTGACTTGTTATTATGTTGTTCTGGCATTAATCATATCATTTTGAAGTAAAATGACTACTATATGAAGCTTGTGATAGATATTATATAAGATTTCACAGTTAAATTTAGTTAATTATCCTTTTCAATTGCTGCACCTCATCATTAGGATTTAGGTGAGGATAAAATTACTATTTTTATGTGGTACAAGAGTGGCGTGACATGACAATGAGCTTGAGCATGCCTTCAACATCTCTAATGGTGGCTGTTGCTAAATTTCAGGTTCAAAATGATCATTTCGAAGAATTTTTTGCCCCTGAGCTGGACAAACATGGCTATCAAGCTCTCTATAAGAGAAAAACTAACGAGGTTTCTTGTTCGTTATTATTGTTGTGGCCGTGTCTGCAATCCATTTTTTCAATTAACAATGTTGTTTTTGTTACAGGTTTATACTGGAAATACCCATACAATTGATGGTTGTGCAACCTTTTTCCGGAGAGACAGGTTTTCACATGTCAAAAAATATGAGGTAAATACCTGTTATGCATGTAGACTATAGCTTCTCTCTTCGGTTCAGACATTGAACTGGATTTTTGCTTGTCCGCAGGTTGAATTTAACAAGGCTGCACAGTCTTTGACCGATGCTCTAGTCCCAAGTGCTCAGAAGAAAACTGCTTTGAATAGATTGGTTAAGGTGGTTTTTACACTTTAACTGTTCACACATATATTTATGGGGCTTCTCCTAGAAGTTTCAGAGTCTGTTTTACTAGGTTGCATTAACGTAAATTGATTCTACTTGTAGGATAATGTTGCGCTAATAGCGGTTCTTGAAGCAAAGTTTAGCAACCAGGGAGCTGATACTCCAGGGAAACGCCAACTTCTTTGTGTGGTAAGTTGCTTGTTGTTTTATGTGGCATGATCCAGACCCCGCATGACAGATTTGTTTTAATAGATATCATAGTTGTATTAGCTGTGGATCTCTCTCTCTCATTTATTTATTTAAAAACTTTATGTGGTCCTGATTGTCAGAGGTAAGAGCTATTGTGTAAGTGTAGACAGGTAGGTTTCCTAATTGGTAAGAGCTATTAACCACCGACAGTCTCCTGGATGAGAGTAAGGTGACACGTTTCCGGCACACGAGCTGGTAATTAAAAATAAGTAAAAAATAATTCCGATGAGTCCTGACACATGTATCCTCTTTTAAATAATTTATAAAAAAAATCAATTTGAATATGGTTTTTTGAAGGTGCTGGTTATTTTTTCATCAGTTGTGATAACATAGTTTTTTACCATTTCTTTGTGGGACATTATTTGTGTTTGTTTAGTTAGAACTTATGAATATATGTTTTAATGCCTTGGTTTTGCATATTTGATTTGAACCTATGTTAATGAATTTACTTGTTTGATTTCATTGCTTATTTAAAATGTACTTGTTTACTTATGATAATAGTTTTAATTTGATATAATATCAAGTTAAATTTCAACACAATTTAAAACTATATACACATATAATTTATTATATATAAAGTATATTTTTCAATTAAAAAACTAACGTGCCGTAACGCATCTTGTTGTATTTTTTTGAAAATGAAGAATCGTGAGTGTGAATCGCATGATTCGCGTCACAAATCGTGCCGCATGTTTGTTTGGACAATTTATGTTATGCAATACTGTAAATCCCCTTAAAGATATACCGCTCCTTAGGCTGAATGACCTTTTCTATTTGTATCTTCCACAATGGTCATTACTTCTGTTGCCGTTTATTAAAGTTGGCCAGTTGGGTGTACTTTTAATGAAACCTGATAATATTTTCCACCTTTATACCTGTTCAGCCAACTTAATTTGATTTTAGACAATAATGGACGTGCATGATTCTGATGCCTACACAAGTTATGGTTGGCTGGCTAATAAACATTGTACAATCATGAACTGATTTCTATTATGGGATGCCACGCTGTGTGCGCGTTTATGTTTATTGCTGTCTATCACTTGCTATCAACTCTGTTTGTTTGATTGACATCTTATAACCTGATGTTCACTCTGGTTGTTTTGGAGCTCAGGCAAATACACATGTAAATGTTCACCATGATCTGAAGGATGTTAAGCTCTGGCAGGTACTTATATTTTTTTGTAGGTGTTGTGCCGTGATTTTTTTCCACTTCTCCTATTCAGATTGGTATATTGTGTTGTAATTTCTTGTTTGTAAACCAGGTTCACACTCTTTTAAAAGGGCTAGAGAAAATAGCTGCTAGTGCAGACATTCCAATGTTGGTTTGTGGCGATTTTAATGCTGTTCCTGGAAGGTCTGTTGGCTCTGCTATAACCTACTATTATCTTTATTAAGTAATTGCGTATTTTTTATCGAAAAGCTCCATTTCACACCCTTTTTTTTTTTTTTTTTTGCAGTGCTCCACATGCTCTTCTTGCAATGGGGAAAGTTGATCCAATGCATCCAGATTTGAATGTTGATCCCCTTGGAATTTTGCGCCCTGTTAACAAGCTCTCTCATCAGCTTCCTCTGGTAATGAGAGTAGTTCAACAATTTTGCATTCAGTAATTTTAGTTTCTTGGTTGATGATGGAGATCGAATGGGAATACCATGGAGGGGGAGGTAGTCCGTTTTGTTTGCATATCATTTATGAATTCTGTGTGTGTATTAGGTCAGCGCATACTCATCCTTTGCAAGAATTGGGGTTGGTCTTGGTTTAGAGCAGCACCGTCGGAGAATGGACCCCACAACAAATGAACCCCTATTTACAAGTTTCACTAGAGAATCTATTGGCACCCTAGATTATATATTTTACACAGGTGAGCATCTTTTACCTAAATGTTAATGTCCTTTTGTTTTCCACATTAGCCTCTGCATACTTACGAGTGTATGTTGCTTTATGGCTCATTATGTTACTTTCTGGTTGTAGCGGACTCGTTAACTGTTGAGTCCTTACTGGAACTCTTGGATGAAGATAGCTTGAGGAAAGACACAGCTCTTCCTTCTCCAGAATGGTCATCTGATCATATAGCACTTTTAGCTGAATTCCGCTGCAAGCCTAGACCTAGACGCTGACACTCCAGGGTAGGTGAGTCTTTACTTGGCTGCTTTGCTTTCAAGTTAAAATTTGATTAGCTTCTGTTGTTTTTTCTTCTGCTAGAACATGGCCATCATGCTCCTTGACCATTGGTTAATTTTTGTAACATACCTTTTAGATTGGAGCTATGATCTTGTTTATCTGCACACCTTTTATTCTGTTTTTATATTCATTGGTTAATACATTTCCTTAGATTCCAGATCATGTTCATGACAACTAAATGCTGAAAATAACCCATATTATTTATTTATAAAAATAATGGGCACATTGGGTGGGAAACCAATGTTTATCCATTAGGAATACTTCGTTAAATAAAGTATATTATCAGAACTGCTCTAAAGGGACTAGTACACAAAGCAATGGGCACATGGGGTGGGTAAGAAATATTTTGGTAGTCATATCTAGGAAGATGTAACATGAAGATACATGGTGTATTGATACGAACCTTTTCCTTTCTCCCTTGTCCCCATTTGATTTTTATGGGTGTTTTTATAACAATTGGAGGCGTTGGTGTTGAGATGTCTAAATTTTTCTGGTGGGGTCTTTGTTTTGAAAGGCATGTTATTTGATGATAGAAAATGCTTTGTGGCAAGAGTGTATGCTTGCATTTTTGTTAGTGTTCATATTCTGATTTTGTCAATGCATATATTATACTGCTTGAAGGTCAAGCATGGAGACGCAGGATAAAGACCGTGAGAAGCTGCTGATGGATAGAGTGGAGTTCTTGTAAGAATGGTAGATGGTGCTCTCTCTTGTGGTGGGATCTTTGCAACAAAACAAACACAATGGTCGACTTTGTATTATGCCATACCTTTTTATCTCATAGAAAAATGATGATTTTATGCCTTAATTCAAATTGCCTTCCCTTTTTTCATATTTTCCAATAGGAATTTAGAGATGGCCACCAACTCAGCTCTCAATGTTATTAGGTAATATCATGTACTTAAAATTTTCAAAGAAGCAAGCAGCAGAGGTTGCTTTGTATCTGACAGAAACTGGCGTTTTTTATGCCCTCCTTTTGTCTTGGGTTTATTGTTTCCTGAGGTGTGGGATTGGGCTCAATGCCTTGTTGGTTGCTGAGGAAACATTACAAAGAAATAAGATCTTTTTAGTTTTTTAAAGCTTTTTCTTGCTCTTTTTTGTTGTTGAAATTTTGCAACCATACATTGGTTGACAATGTTTAACAAATGAGAATCTGCATTTCTGTACAAACAGAATAGTTACAAGCATTGTGTAGATTGTTTCAAAGATATTTGAACAAACATAAGAGTCTATTTTAGAAGAACCAAACTTTTCCTGATGATTTCAAATGAATCAAGAGCAAGGCCTTGTTTTAGTTCTCTACTTCAAATGTAATGTGTGTAAAGGTATAATGTACACAGAGATAGTTGGAAGAAGATAAAATATTTTATTTTATTTTTTTGAAAGAAAATGTTTGTATAGAAAAAAATGTTTTGTTTGTAAATTTTAATAACTCAATGTGGTGGTTGTGGAATCGGATGCTCTAAATGTGGTCTAAATGTGGTTTGTGTTGTTAAGACTGGAGGAGAGGCTTTTCCAGTGCCTTAGGTCTAACAATGTGTTATTATCATTTAACTTTTCTTTTATCGGTTTTGTCTTTGTGGATAGAAGGTGTAATCGAGTAGTACATACTTTCGCTAGATCATATGTGGTTGTGGTTGGATAGGAAGTCTTTGTTCTGTTGAAGTTGCAGAGTCTGTAGCTTTAAATTTGATTGATTAATAAAGCCAGCTACTTTTTCCTTAAAAAAAGAGAGAAACTATAAATTTGTTAATATATTTGTATGCAGATGAGTTAAGTTAACTATTAGTTGGTCGACTTACATAGAACGGTCAACCATATAGAATGAAAATGTGTATGTCTAAAAACGAGGTCGACTCATATGTAGTATGTGTCAATTGTACTATGCTATTTCTTATTTCTCATAATGAAAGCAAATTTTTTTAGAATATGCAAAGCAATTGGGGGTTGATCTATTTTGAGATTATTTTGGTCATCAACAATAACAACAGATGTGATAGAGGCGAATTTGTCATTGGATTTTTTGTAAGAGTTGTTGGAGGTGCAAGAGGCACCAAACTCTTGTGTCTAAAACTCTTGTCAAAGCTCAAACGTCTTAAATGAGGAACCAACTTCTCTAACAAACAAACATCAGTGAACTTGTAAATCTATAATGTAGGTAAATCTTCCAAACAAGCGCTAAATAGTTTAAAGTGAACTGTTATATAAATTATTTTTAAAACGAAATATGCTTATATATATAGGAAGAATATTGCAAACAAATTCATCCGTCTAAGTCAAACAAGAAAGATGAGAACATAGCAAGCACACGAGCAACCCAGTGCACAATCGATTGGACATGCCTGATTTGACAAAAGTAACCCGATAAAGATGCTGCGGGTTTAGGCCCAAGATCGAACAAGCTGGATCGAACCCGGGCCGACTAGCATGTTTCCCTTACTTAGGTTTTCTATTTCCTGTTGGGCATAAACACAAACAGTTGGTGTGCATTTACTCAGGAGCTCGAAACCGAACTGCCGAAGAACCCAACTCTGAAGCATTTTATCAAACACTTGGTGGGCACTTCTTTTTCTTCGCGCTCACAACATGAACTCGCGAGCCAAACGAACCATCTCCTCATTGCTAAAGCTCCACACCCAGTTCGAGCTCACCAATCATCTTCACCACCACAATCAGCGCCGAACAATCGTCAGGGTTCGTCTCAAATGGATCAAAAACAAAAGCTTCGATCACATTATCGAAGCAGAGACCGATGTCAAAGCCGCTTCGCTCCTCAAAGACGCCATCAATCGCTCTCCAACCGGTTTCGTCACTTCCAAAGCTTTCACAAATTGGCAAAAACCTCTCGGCCTCACCGTCCCTGTCCTCCGATTCGTTCGCAGGTACCCAACTCTCTTCCATGAATTTCCACATCCTCGCTACTCGAGCCTCCCTTGTTTCCGATTAACAGAAATCGCACATTTCTTAGATTCACGAGAACATAGTATACACCATGATTGCGAGGCCGATACTGTAGAGAGGCTCTGTAGATTTCTCATGATGACGAAAACTAGGTCTTTACCGTTCCAATCCATTGTTCCTTTCAAATGGGATCTGGGTTTGCCTGATAATTTTGCTAAAAATTTGATTCCCAAGTACCCAGATCATTTTCAGGTTGTTAATAATTTAAAGGGACAGTCTTGTTTGAGATTGGCACAATGGCGGGACGAGTTTGCGGTTTCGGCTCTGCAAAGGAGTCATGAGAGTGGTGAGGTGGGTGATGAGTATAGGCAATTCAAGACGGGACAAACAGCATTGAAATTTCCTATGAATTTTCCGAATGGATATGGGTTGCGGAAGAAAGTGATTGCTTGGATGGAGCAGTTTCATAAGTTGCCATACGTTTCGCCGTATGAAGATCCTCGGGATATTGATCCGGATAGCGATCTTATGGAAAAACGGGCTGTTGGTGTTTTGCACGAGGTGTTGAGTTTGACACTACACAAGAAGACTCAGAGGAATTACTTGAGGAAGGTGAGTGAGGAATTGAATCTTCCGGTTAGGTTCACTCGAATTTTTACAAGGTATCCCGGGATTTTCTATCTCTCGTTGAAGTGTGATACGACTACTGTTGTTCTGAGGGAATGGTACAAGCGGGGAAAAGTAATAGACCCACATCCGCTTGTTCGTCATAGAGGGAAGGTTTCTTATGTAATGAGAAAAGGGGTTCTTCACCTTGCAAAGGGTGTAGACATATTGTCTCGTCAAGGCTTCTTGCTTGATGATGGAAATGGTAATACAGGAAGAGAAAAATCAGAGGAAGAAGACTACGAAACAGGTGATCAATGGTCTGAAGAGATTGATGAGTCGGAGTTGGATAGAGAATCTGATGAAGATTAGTATTGATACAACAGCAACATTGCAACTTAGTTAAAAGAACAATCGTTAGCTTTTGAGGTTAGGACGTCTTATGATTGATGAGGTTCATCTCTTACCTTATTCTAATTTCCGATAACTCTGTCTCTCTCCTATGTTTGCTTGTCATTCTGACACAAAATGTTCAATATTTATTTAACATTGAAACTTTGACTAGTGGTCTATTACTATGCAGATAATTATGTAGTTTCTAGTTAAGTGCATTTTATATTAGTTCAAGAAATTGTATCATTCATTTACATGCGATCTTAATTTGTACATGATTCTGATTGGTGAAACAAACTGTGCGTGCGGATAATTCTGGTGGTTGACTGGTTGAATATGAGCTTACTGCCTCTTGTTGCTGCATCATGGTAATTTCATATACTCCCTCCGCTCCAAAATAACCGTGTTGCTTTAATTAGGATGTTGTATATTTTCTCTTCTATCCTCGTGCATATGTTTAACAAATTTAAGGGATACTAACTTATTATAGGGACACTATTGGTATTTCATGCATAACGAACATTCTAAAAAGGAAACAAGACACCTATTTTGAGACAAAAATGAAAACATGACACTAAATATTTTAGGACATAGGAGTAGAACGTTGGACATATGACCATAGCTGCATTTTCAGCAAGAGTTTTACTGTCGATCAGATGCATGCCATCTTGACTTTAGGTTTAAAACACAGAGCCTGAGCAATGCTTCGAGAGAAATGATAAATTTGAGTTCTGATCCTCAAGATTTAAATGTTATTTCTCGTAGCATCGCTAATATTGCAACATTCGAGAGTTTGATTGGTTCCTTACTTTGGTCAACTTCTCATTCAGCTATTGCAAGCAAGGCTGAACCTTGTACATTGTTTCTTTCCTTTTTATTCATCATCATTATACTTACGGCGCTGCCAACTTAGAATTGCAGGTTATGAACATCAGTTGATATTGATGATAATCATTGTCGCACCTCTTGCAGGCAATCAAGCATTCCTTGAGACTTGATTTCAAGCATTGGACATTTTCATGCTCAGCTTGCCAGAAGACGACTCTGTAAATGTTGGAAGGGATAGCGGTGAATCGTCCTCGATTTGACCACTATCCCCGTCTTTGGTGAATGTTTTTTTTTTCTTCTGCCTAGTGAGAGAACTAATTATGATGTGATACCAGAAGGTTTTGTGGAACTAATGCCATTTTTTTTTATAAATTTCTGCCTTGTAGCAGGATTTGTTGGCATTTTAAAAATGTTCAATATGCATATATATCATAGCCAATTTTAGATATTTGGTCCTCAATGGCTTGTAGATAGTAATATCATTTTCAAGACCTTTCCCTATAGATAATGGCAGTCTCAAAAATCAAAATCAAACCTTTCATATAAGACTAATACGAGTCAACGAATAAAAACATACAAATTTTGTTTTTTCTTATTTCTTTTTATTTTTGTATCATGTTACGGACTTTTCAACAGATATAATTGAACATATGATTAACCTATGAAACAAATCGACTAAACTCTCGACACATCATTTTATAACCATGCAATTGGTTAGTTAAAATTAAAACATGCGTTCCTCCGTTTGATCTCAGTGTTACATTTTCGATACTAATTATAACAACACTATTGGTAATTCATAGTCAACAAACTTTCTGTATAAAATAAAACTCATTTTGAGACCAAAATGCTTTGGAAATGTACACCCATTTTGAGAATATGAATACAAAACACTTATTTGAGCCCTAAGTTTTGACCCTGAACAAAATCTTCCAATGGATTGAAGCTAAACTGGCAAATTCTCAACTAATAATAGTCATGCAGACATGGACTAAACCCTTATCAATCTTTTTTCTCCTAGGAAAGATTCATGAACATATATGCAACCTTACATCTGAGAAACATGTATTTGCTTCAACACAAACAATGTAACATACTCACTCATGCCATTGAGATATGCTATGAATTGATGGAGATAACAAGTATAAAAAAAATTGCCTTCCAAGTATAAGCTTCCATACTTTTAGAGAAGGTGAAAAAAACAAATATTAAGTCTCAAGAGTGAAGGTAAAGAAAACATGTATTTATATATATGTACTCAGAGAGAACACATCCAGCATATGAAGGGATGAAACTAATCCCAAGCACTGGTCACACCAGCACCGTAGCCCCCAGTCGGAATGCCATACCCACTGCTACTATTCCCTCCGCCATAATCTGCATT
>JAYMSZ010001790.1:0-13397 GCA_036897665.1 Pelargonium citronellum
TCCTTCCGTCAAACGATTTGCTCAAACTTTGGACTAAAATCAATCACTTTGCTCAACTTTGGACTAAAGTTAAACATTTGATAGTACAATGACTAAATTCAAACGTTTTGAATAGTACATGGACTAATCATAATCTTAATCCTTTTGAATCCAAAAATTAGGGACCAAATTGGATCAAAAACAATAGTTCATAGACAATTTTGGTGGACCAAATTAGGTCTTAAAAGAAAGTTCATGGAGCAAATCGGCTCTTTTATCAATTATAAATGATTTTTTTCTTATTTATAACCTAAGTAGTAATATACGGGAAAAACATGTGATGTCCATCTTATTTGAACATTTACCTGCAAAAACATCATATTGCATTTAAACATGAATCTATTGGGAGTGTTATGAATAAAACAAATGCCCAATGCTTGCTGAGCCCCTAATTCACATAAACAATGTTAATAAGCCATCACTCAAATCCATAACTTTCTAATAAGAAATCACACAACTCTTCCCCTCTGGGAAGAAGAGCTCATCAAAGCATAAAGTAGATTGAAAATAAGACTTTAAATCCTTTTAACAAGAGTAGTATATATCAAGAAATGCCTGCACAATAACTTGATAATGGAAAACCATACAAAACATAACTATCCCAAGGAAGAAGAGAACATGTCAATAGACCACATTTATACCAGAAAGCAAAGAATTTACCACTCGACTACTTGTGAACTTGAAATCAGTCATTTGTACCATTCTATAACTCGCATATGTTTCCTACTCTTCGGACTTCAGCATCGCCAAGAGCTCCTTCTTCTTCAGTTTATAGTATCCTTCAATTCCTCTAGATTTTGCCATTTCTCTCAACTCCGCCACTTTCATTTTATCTACTATTGGCAACTTCGGTTTTTCACTTTCAATTGTGACAGCAGGTGATGCTTCATTGTTCAGATTCTCCGCAATCATCCCTCTTTGAGTCGATTGTGGCGGGATTGGGGATCTCTTCACAAAGTTGGACCGTGGCCGAATTGACTTCAAGGCAACTAAATTTTGAATTCGCAGTTGCTGAGTTGACTTTAAGATAGCCGCAGCAGATTGGTTTTTTGGTGGCTGAGTTAATAAGTGTGCCGGAAGTTGCCTTTTCAATGGCTGTAATGAACTCAAGCTCAATTTAGATTTACCATTCAGCATTCTCTGCCTTCTTTTTCTCATCAGCTTTGTCAACCGAACATCCCCATTCTTGACCTGAGTTTTCTCTGCCAATATTACAGGAGTCTAAACAACTTCAATGTGTAGCCAAACACACAATTATATTGTTTAAACAATATGAGCATGCCAAGAATATGTTCTCTAATATAGGTCTATGGTTGGTTCAAAAAAAAGAACGGGCTTACACCACGGGAGGAGAGGTAGCGAAAATGCTTCGATAACCCATCTCCCTCCTGTTATTCTCTCTTCTTTCTTACTAACTTGATTACTAGTTGATAGATTATAAGGAGGAACATATTCAGTTGAAATTTAATTAAGCTTGAAACTGGAAACAGACATAGCACCAATGTATTATTACCTTGTTTCCTATTTTGTATAAAATCTTCCCAAAACCCATCTGAGGACTGTTCCTCAGATGAGTCAGATTCTCTTTCATTAGTATTTGAAGGCGACTTTTTTGAGATTGAAGCCTCAATATTTCTGACTAGATCCGATATATCACTTCCATTGGTTTCTTGTGTCTTTATTGGGAATATAATTTTACGAGGTCGGCCTCTTCTAATCCCATCAGGTATCATGCACAAAACCTTTAAACGAGGAAGGTACTTGAGAGATCCATCTGCAAACTCTGCCAAATTAACAAGCTGCATCAAAAATTATCCCTCAGTCTTATAGTCTACTAATGCGAATATATGATAAAAGAGGGAATGATAAACAAAGTGTGGCTATGTGAAAACATAATATATACTTAATGAAGCACCTACAAGAAAGTGGACAGAACCTAGCTTACATTCAGCACGTGAAGAACATCCATAAAACTAAAAGCACAATTGAAAGTTTAGGACCCCGATGCAGACAACCAAACAAAGTTGCTGCAACAAAAAGAGCAAGCTCCATGCAAATAAAGTACTTCTATATCTCAACTTAACAACTCACAACTGTATATTGGTTCCGCAACTATGCAGCAGCAAACATGCGTAGTAATCAACTCCCACAAAATTCACAGCCTCCGTCAATAATAGTACCAGTAAACAAGTGTATTGACTTGGCTGGTAACGCAATGACAATCTTAGTTAGGGGTCGACAATTTAGAATATCTCTCCGAGACCATCAACAATTTAATTGCAAAACAACACTCAAATTACTTCTCAAGCATCCTTAAAAAGCTGTGTTCCCTAGCAGTCTAGAATAAGTTCCAATGTCAATAGCAAAGCAGCACACTATTTCCAAGCTAGCTATTAGTGATACTACCTGCACTAATCATAGTTCAACAACTACTTTCTGGTCATATGTATCTCCTGTAGATTAACTTATATAGCAGAAAAACTGGAGACATAAATTGAGATATGGTCAGTGGTTACTAGTTTCAGACATCTTCTTATTACAAAACTTCTAAACATTAGATGTTCCCACCAGTAGAGTCACCAAAACCAGTTAATAACTACATCTAGCACAGAGGTTACACAATTCCATAGAAAAAAAAAATGGTGCTTCAAACCAAAAACCAAAACACTACTACTACAAAAGGAGCACCTTTCAGACCAAAATACAACAAAAAAGTAGAATAACAGAATCCAAAAGTAGACATCCAAAATACAATCCGTACACACATGTGGGAACTGATAAACCCTAAAATACCAGAAGGAAACATAAAATGAAAATACAAGAAGATGGGTTCTCATGGAATTGGGGTTTAGGATTTGGGATGGTGAAAAGTGATTACCTTTGGAGAAGAAGATGGATGTTCCCAGCTTAGGGTGGTTGGTGAAAGCAAAGGAAGTGTAGAAGCTGAGAAGGGAGTGAGGATGGAAGAGAAGAGTACCCATATTTTCTCGGGAAAATGGGTATTGCAGAAGGAAGGATGAGGATATGAATGGTATTTAGGGCTTCTTGTTCAATGCAATGCTAGTATTCTCTAGAGCTTTACACTATCTTGTACTCTTCTATGGAGTGGCTGTCGTGAAATTACTTTTCTGTCCTCATTTTTTTTTACTGTTTGAATTATGTTTGAATTATCTTTTCAAAAATAGATAGTAAGCACGTAAAACTTATATGCATTAATGCGTTCCGTTTTTTAACAGTAAGTTATTACCTGTATAGTAAGAAAATATTAATAAACACTTGAATTGTTTCAGTTCATAATGTCAAACTGATTACATGTTTTTATTTTCAGTTGAACTACACAACAGAAGGTTAATAATAATTTTTTGGTGAATTTTTTATTTAAATAATCATGTTGTTTTCGACAAATCAAAATTGAAAATCAAAATACAAATTTTAGCACTTTTATTATAAATGTATAATTAATATTTTTTTTAAAGTTTAAGACGCAATCATATTTTTAATGAAAAATTATACAAAAGTAACACGAAAAATAACTCAAATCGAATATGAGAACATTAAGGACATTTTAATATTCAAAATGACTTTTTTTTGTTTGCTTATAAACTGAAAAAAGAGAAGCTAAGTACCTTTGTATGACTCAGAAATTGCTCATAATTATGTATTCTATCTTCGCACCAAACGTATTGAGAATAATTGTTATATCATTCGCCAATATTTTACACAAAGCATCATCACTCTTATTTCAGTTGTTCCCATGACCAAACAACGGATGTCTACACTGAAACTCAGTTGCCAAGATAATTTAGCAAGTTTCGTAATAGAATCGAGATGATCTTTGTTCAACCAACTTGAATTTGAGGAGTCTGTTCCAATTATATTAAGAATCATGTATATATATATTTTTATTTTGTTTTCTTATCTTGCACTACTCAAGCTTTATATAAAAAGAGCATGTGTTGTATTTATACACAATTCAATGTATACAATACACATGATTTCTCACAAAATATAAATATCTATATGACTATATATAGGAGATGGGTGTGTTGAGTGGAATATATAGAAGATATTGGGCATACATAATTATCTTAGGTAGCAGCCACTCCGCACTAATTAAACTGATTATACATATATGTGATATTGATCATAAGCAAGATATATAAGATAGGGTGTTGGGTGGGTGAACAAGCTAGTAGTAGTGGATCATATCATGTTTTCTTCTGAGTAGGAATTTCACCAATTTATTATTAGTACTATCTCCAAAAGTTAAAGTGGAAATCATCAATTCAATTTATAATATATAATTGCACTCCATTAAATTACATGGAAACTCCAACAAACAAGGGGAATTTCCACCATTTAACTCTTCTTTTTAAGGTCTTAGGAAAGCAAAACAAAACAAAATCATCCTTCCTTCCTTCTATTTCCCCCACCAAGAAAAAAGAAGAAAGAAAAATGATAATGAAAATGATGTTTAGCATACCAGATTTGACCTCTACTTCCTTTTCTTGTTCCTTAATTTGTTTCTTTGCTTTTTTTTTTTATTGGTAGATCTTCGCTATTACATCATTGGATAGTGTCTTTAGGAACTTACCAGCTAATAATTTATTGTGTTGTATTGGGTGTTACATCATCTGCTATATATCCTTCTTTTATGGTACAATTTAATTAACTATTAATAGAACTACTAAGGATGACGCAGTTGATTATTCTAGTTGTGTGAGTGGGATGAGGTCTCAAGATCGATCTCCACTCAACACATCTTTTGTAGTGCTGTAAGAGACCAGTGCAGTAAGGTGCCAAAAGCTCTAGGCTAGGGTTAAGAGACTTTGTCTCTTTTCGGCACCTTTCTTAAAATGGAGGCGAGTTAACTTATCGGAAGGTAGGAAAAACAACTATTAAAACTACATAATTTTAAGTAAAAGGATAGAAAGAGTATTATTGGACTCAATTTTCCTTCTTTCAATACTACGTAGTTTTTTATTGATATTTCATGTGGAAGAATAGGAAGAGTATTATTGGACTTTATTTTCCATCTTTCAATACAATATGTAGTTTTTCTTTCTCAACTACGTACTTGATTAAAATTACATCGTTTTAAATATCTGGCCTACATAATTTTAGGTAAGTCGAGTAAACTCCACTTTACACTTATTGAGACCCCAAATTTAAGAAAAACTTCGTTTTAGTCTTGTATTTTAAATAAATTGCTTAAGTTTGGAAACTAAACTGACTCGTAGTAGAATTTCAACAATCTAAGTAGCTTATTGAAAATATAAGGAATAAAACAGTGACTTTCTTAACATTCAGGTCCCAATTGACCTTTACACTTATTATATGTATCCCAAAAAAAGAGGTTTTGTTGGTTGTTATAAAATGGGGAAGCAAAGGGGTGTAGTGAGTTCACAGAAATGGAGGGACCTGGAGGCTTTATATATATGTACTGTGAAGCTAGGTAGCTTTTTATCTTACAGCTAGCTACATCAATGTTTCTGCAAAACTTTTAGTGTGTGGCCATGGGAATATAGATATGTGCATGGTAGACCCCAACTTTCTTTTTCCATATTTGGTGAAGCCAATTCAGCCATTGCCTTGTGGGTGCCGCTTCGCCATTCGTCTTCTGCCTGAGAAAAGCCTCCAATGGAGACTCGTGCCTATCTCCATCACATATATGTGTCCACTCACGACTTGTGGCAACTGAGACGTGTCGATCAGGGGATGGTTCACTCACGTGCAAACTTGTTATACTTTTAAGGTGGATCGAGATAAGAGAATATAAAGAGTTCATTTCTTACCGTGTTAACGGATAGATCGAAAAGAAATAGTAGAGAGCACATAGTGGCTAAAACATAATATATGAGACATGTGCAAAGTCCAAAGAAAGAATTGAATAAACACATTAAGAGATAATGGACAAAATTGATATATGCGTGATAATTTTATTATACAGCTTTAGAGGTGTTGGAATTCAAACTTATGAAGACCTGACATTATATTAGAGAATCAAATCAATAAAAAAATGATAAACAAACGTGACAACCGAAGGTTGAATCTGAAATTTTAATAGAAACAAGCACCTTATTAAGATAAAATAAGTTACCAAGAAGAACTAGAAAGGATGGGAACACTTTGGTTCTTTTTTATAGTAGCTAGTTTGTAGTTGTTCTCCATAGTTTCACTAAATAATTAATGTTTGTGAAAGAATGAGGTACAATTCCAAGCTGCAAAATATCATACATATTGTAAACAATGGGAACTGATTTCTTTCTATAAAGCAAAAGAATAAGAAAAAATAATGGGGGAGAAAGTAGATGTAGTAAGTGAAGAGGGGAGAGGAGA
Organism: Pelargonium citronellum; assembly: GCA_036897665.1. Taxonomy (NCBI): domain Eukaryota; kingdom Viridiplantae; phylum Streptophyta; class Magnoliopsida; order Geraniales; family Geraniaceae; genus Pelargonium; species Pelargonium citronellum. Next base: position 6,379 of record JAYMSZ010001790.1, read on the forward strand.
GGAGGGAGGTACTGTGGGAGGTGGAAATGAAAGGAGATTTGCTTGTTTTTAGTAATGGAAAAATAAAATGTTTCCTATGCAAACAACAAGTATGTACATGTGGTTGAGGGTACAACAGAGACAGGTCATGAATTTGAATACACCCTCCCACTAATATGAGTTTTTGAATGTCATGCTACTATATTTTCTTTGTCATAAAATTAATGTCATGTTTCAAAGCTATAAATCTATAAAACAAATAACTCAATGTTTAAAACACACAATCTTTATGAGAAGTGGTGAGTTCAAATTTTCATTAAAAAAATAAAAAGAGAAAGAGCTAAATATAATGGTGGAAGTCAAACCTTGTTAGCGTGTTGAAGTGGGTAATTGTCCCACATTGGAAAAATAAAAAGAGAAAGAGCTAAATATAATGGTGGAAGTCAAACCCTACTAATAAAGTTAATCTTTTAGTATGGGAAGCTCAAGTCATTGTATGTAGCATACTTATGAAATTTAACATGGTATTAGAGTCTGCATTCCCTTTTTTCTCTAGATCAAGGAAAGCTGGGTTGGACTACGACGAATTCGGCTAAGTTATAGAATTTCAGTGGAGGAGCATTTGTTTGACGGAAAATCTACTAGTTTTTATATTGATGCTTTTTGATACTCATATCATAAAATGAGTGTCATGTTTCTCTTCATATTTTGTTTCGAAAAGAATGTTTATTTTTTAGATGATTATGCATAAATTGTCAATAGTATTAATACAATTAGTTAGTTAATAAATAACTTTTTACACGTGACCATGAGAATAGAAAACTAAATATATCACATTAACTAATTTTTCCCAGTTTGTCTTATAGAAAACAAATGGAGTAATTAATTTATTTTACGTGTTTGATTGTTTTCCTTATTCACTAAGTCTTTAGTTTTGGAGTGCAAAATAAAATTCCTCACTTTTGAGGAATTCGCGTAAGTGAATGCAAGTACAAGTTAATTTATTTTACGTGTTAGGTTGTTTTTCTCATTCACGAAGTTGTTAGTTTTGGAGTGCAAAATAAAATCTCTCATTTTGAGGAATTCGCGAAAGTGAATGTGAGTACAAGTCAAACCGAGCGACAAAATTTAGCCAAATTTTGTTTTTCGATGTACACATTTATATCTCACCGCCTGGTGATTGATACAAAAATCCTTGTGAGCAAAACAGTAAAAACATTCCTAAACCTGTTTCTTATAATAAATATTACAGTCAATATTTAATTTGTCCGTAAACGATAATAATAAAAGTAAAAAGTATATTCCTGCTAACGTACGCATGTGCTGCCGTTATATATGCACGTAACCAACCATCATATTCCACAATACAACCACTCTTCAAATTTAGCTCCTTCCGCATTGTTTGTGCACTCTGTTTTCAGACTTGTCAAAACAGAGGAAATGGAGATTGACAAAGAAGCTAATAAGCAATCGAAATTCAGTAGAATCTGTGTGTTCTGTGGGAGCAGCCCTGGGAAGAAGAGCAGCTACAAGGACGCTGCTATTGAGCTCGGAAGAGAATTGGTAATTTCATTTTTCTTTTTCTGATTCTGTGTTATGTGCTCTGTTTCTTGTCTCTTGCTCTGTTTTTCATGGTGTCCTTGTTCACTGATATTGGTAATTTTGTTGAAGGTTTCAAGGAATATTGATCTGGTTTATGGAGGAGGGAGTGTTGGGTTGATGGGTTTGGTTTCTCAAGAAGTTTACAATGGCGGCCGTCACGTTATAGGGTGAGCGATCACAATTCACAATCTTCTTCTTCATTTACAAGAAATTTAGAGAAGTGGGTTTTGTTTTGTTGATGTGGTTTCGGTTTGCTACTGATTTATCTGTCTCTTTTGTTGTGGCCATATTGTGTGCAGAGTGATTCCCAAGACGCTCATGCCTAGAGAGGTATGTTTGTGTGAAGTTTTTGTTACTACTTTTACTTGTACAATGTTTTCTATTCTTTATTTTTCAAATATAAAATGGTGTGAGACAGAGAGAATGAAAATGACTGATCAAGAGTAGTACAACTCAATTGACAAAACATAACATTATCAACTTCAATATTTTCTCACCTCCTTCTCCTTGTATATATTTTTATGAAAAGAAAGGAAAAAAATGTAGATATTGTGTGTGGTAACTACAAAATTTGAATTGCTACCTCTGCTATGTTATCTTGAATTTCATGTTTGTCTCCTTATATATGGAGTGTGTGTTATGTCATGTGTTTAATGAGAAGAAAAAAAAAGGCATCTCCTGGGGGGGTTTGGGCTCTGGCTCTAAGCTTATCCATCACTCTCAGGCTCAGCTGGCAATGAAATGGTAGGTTGAGCTGAGAGAGCTGAGGTGGGCTCTTCTTCACCAATGTCCCTCTCAAGCATTTTTCAATGCCACTTGACATGTAATTGAGCTGAGCCCACCATAGCCACAACCCATTATCATGCTCTTGCTCTGAGCCACTATCATTGCTGCTCAGTGGTCATCTTTGTATTGTTATTATATAATTTGGTAGTAATTGACATGTGGTTGTTGTGTACAAATTTGCAGATAACTGGAGAAACAGTAGGGGAAGTGAAGGCAGTAGCAGACATGCACCAAAGGAAGGCTGAAATGGCTAGACACTCTGATGCCTTTATTGCCTTGCCTGGTTTGTGCATCAATTATTGTTCCTTTTACTCACACTAATTTGATTTCATCAAACTATATAAATGGTCCAAGCAATCCAAAAACATGGGTAGAAACTAGAAAGGACACTGAAATTGAAAACAATCTCTCTCTTTTGTCTCTCTGAGTGAGTCTGACAAGTGACCCCAAAGAGAAAACTCATGCATGTTTCCTCTGTAGTATCAGTCCCACTTAATTATTTAATGTGACTGTACCTTTCACTCACCAATTGGTCAAGTCCACCCAATTTTGGGCCTAAATAGAAGTACAACACTACACAAGTAGAGGCCATTTACCTCCAAATGCACTCTCATTCTCTCTGGCTATGTTTTGGGCTGGTTTGATTCACTACTCAGCTCTCCCCCAGCCCATCACAACAAGGTTTTTTTTCCCCATAAGAATCTTAGGCTTGTTTTAGTACTTATAAACTAGAGTTTGACCTGTTTATAAACTAATTCAAACACCCTCTTAACAAGGTCTTACATGTGTTGTTGTATTGTATGCATTATGGTTATTCATCTGATGGTTATTGTATGTATGTCAATGAAGGTGGGTACGGAACCCTTGAAGAGCTTCTTGAAGTGATAACATGGGCTCAACTAGGGATCCACGATAAACCCGTAAGATTTTCAATCTCAAGTTAAAAAATACGTTCATTCTTCGAACTAGTTTAATTAATTCATATGGTAATGATATGCGTCGTCGTTTGTTTGTAGGTTGGATTGTTGAATGTGGATGGATACTACAACTCATTGTTGACATTCATTGACAAGGCCGTGGAGGAAGGTTTCATTTGTCCTAGCGCACGCCATATCATCGTATCTGCCCCAAATGCCAATGAATTGGTCAAGAAATTGGAGGTAACTTATCTTTTCTTACACAAAAGTAAAGATTTTAATTAGATTTCATATATGATATGAAAATTCTAAAACTTGTATTTGTGATTTAGGAGTATTTTCCGCGGCACAAAAGAGTCGCCCCGAAAGTGAGCTGGGAGATTGAACAGATAGGGTACCCTCAAAAGTATGATATTTCAAGGTGAATAAGAAAACAATGAAGCAAGTACTGAAGTAGCTGTTAATTTAGATTGGGATTCTATTTTACTTTTCTTTCATTTTATTAGTGTAAAAGTGCAAAAATTGATGTCAAGGTATGAACTAATGATGATTAAGCTGCTAATTGACTATTCCTTGAACATTTGGATCTCTAGAGTAGCAGTGGATGATGTAATGTAGTCACCTAGAAGAAGAAGGAGAGGATCATAGAGATAATAATTTAATTTCACTATAAGAGAGAGAGAGGTGGTTTGTTAATATTAACTTGAAAGTCTATTATTTTGGTCTACATTTCTTTCACACACTATAGAACAACTAACTTATAATTTGATTTTAGTTTCTGTGTATAAATATAAATGAATAAATCTCATATGATGAGTTATGGAGTAAGGATTGTTTTGGGAGGAGAAGAGAAATAGTCCAACTTGTCACATGCAGTGTAGGCACCGTGCAGTACTATTATATATTTTGGTATAAATAATTTGGTTTTCGTTTGTTTATATATATATTTTTTTTTATAAGCAAACGGTAACTTTTATTCATCCAACCCGAAGATTCAAATAAAAGTACAAAGGAAGAAAAAGCTTAGCCCTGAGATAAACAAAGCAAAGGACTAGCCAACCAATCCTTAAAATCAAAACATAAAGAGCTGTCTAAACAAGAAACTAGATAGAACAAGAAACTCTTAATGCGCTAAACAGTCTCAAGAACACCTGGAAACTCATGGCGAAATATGAGCCCATTCCGGCCGAGCCAAATGAACCAAAATGATGCCGAGCAAAGAGCATCCCACAAGTTACCACTTAGCTTGTTACCCGTGAAAGCCGATGACCAAGAAGCCAATAAAGAGTAACAGTTGGATGGGAAAGCAATGGCCACACCCCACCAATTTAACAAATGAGACCACACCTTGACAGACCAAGAACAAAAGAGCAACAGGTGTGAGCAAGTCTCACGATCCATATCACATAAACGACATGTGCAATCCGAAATTGTTGGCAAGATGTGACGAAACACAAGAAAATCAAGACACGGGATGCTTTCAAGAGCTGCTAGCCAAGCAAAACATTGCATTTTCGGCAGCACAAAAGGTCTCCAAATAATACGAGAGCATGCGAAACGGAAGTGTGGGGTGGGTCTCCAATTTTGTTTCTTGTAAAAACACCATACTTGGATTAGAGATACGAATGAGAGACCGAAGCATGTCTCTCTTATGCTGCGCCAACGCACCCCGAATGTTCCAGGAGAGTAAACACATTCCGGGATGATGGCGCCTCAAACCCAATCAGAGACGAGTTGAGTCGGCTTCCTGATTTTGAAGCCGATCGACTATGATGCTATTCGAGTTTCTTGGTCGGGCACCTAAACTCTTACAAATCTCCCAGAGAGCCTCTTGCGATTTCATAGGAGAGGGAAGACGACCCTTTCCGCCAGTCTGAGCTGTAGCCGAGCAAGAGGTGGAGGTCGAAGAATGAAAACCTGGTCTTGAACGTCCGCTTGAAGGGCCGATCGGAGCAGGGGAAAAGCCGGGGATGAACGAGACAACGGTGGCAGGAAGGAAGTGAGTTAGTTTCTTATAATTTTGTTACACCACATGCTCAAATTGATAATTAAGTATAAAACAAAAGAGCAATGTTCTATGTCTAAAATTTGTACAAAATGATATGTCAATAAATGAGACATGACATATTAAATATTATACTTATGACTTGGTTGAATCACAACGCACCTTGTGTACAATATTTCTTATAAACTGGGAGTTATGCCCCAAAATTTTATTGAAAAGTGGTGATAATATTTGTGAAAATTAATTTTAAACTAAAATAATGTGAAATATGTATTCGTCACATTGATTGTCACGTCATTTTGCACACAAAAAATTTACAAAATTTAAGACATTTAGCATTTTTCAAAACAAAATGTTTAACACTATCTATATTTGTTTTTAACTTTTTTCGAAAAGACCACTAATGTTTGAAAATTTTTTTTGATAAAAATGATAAAGAAAATACAAAGAAACATGTAAAACACAAACAAATTAGAATAACCTAAAACAAATAGATAAAAAGAGATATAAAAACATATAGGTAAAAACCTATGCACCCCACAACTCAACACAAAATTTGTGTTTGAAGAAATTAACACAAAGCAAAACAATGTAAAAAATTGTATTGGATAAAAAAAGGAGACGACAACAAAACAAAATTATTATAACATAATACAAAATGTCAAAAATGATGAGAAACCTGATTTAATAGCTTGATGCATAAAAAGAAATAGAACCAATGAATTGTAAAATTGAAGGCTTATAAATATAAATGTATGCGTCTATGTTTATATTATAAATACATATGTAAAAAATATTAAAAATCTAATCTAATAGCTTGATCATAAAGAGAAACAGATCCAATGAATTGCTTTCCAGTTTCTCTTTAAAGGAAAAAAGGTTTTTTAAAGGAAAAAAAATGAACACCACCGTTGCTCGCAACTCCGTCGTCTGATTTTGGCCGATTGTGCCTCTATCTGTATCATCTGAAAACTGGAGAAGAAAAAGACAAAGGATATAAACATAGCGGTAGCTAGTATGGAAGTAAATTGCACATCTTCTGGCTTAGGAGCAGAAATCTTTGAATAACCATGTTTTGTGGTGAGCAAATTCAGATCGAACCTACCAAATTTGGATACAGTGGCTGGTGCAATGACTCAAAGTTGTGATGAGAACCTCACCATTAACAGATTCACCATGTTTTGATGGTATCCTTTAAATGAGTGGTTATTAATTGATAAACTAAAATCATGCTACAAGGCAGTTAGTGAAGGATAAGTTTATACAAATAGATGCAGTTAAAAGATAAATAAATGATTCTTTGAAAAATTGAAAATTATTTGCGTGGATTAGGGAAAACTGTGATTTCGTGGTAGTTAGGGAAACCCAATTTTTGAAAAAATAATAAATAAAAAATATTTTTCAAAAACAAAAGATAATGACAACCTACAGTTAAGGTGCAGCTGGTTAGATGGATGTGGGAGTTATAATAGAGGTGGTTTCTTTGTTAGATAAGAGCGGAAAAAAGGTTTTTTAAAGGAAAAAAAATGAATTTTGTTTCAGAATTTCGCTAAAAGAAAAAAAAATCTCTAAAAATCATGAAAATTACACGTGGCAGTAATAGTGAAGAGTGTGAGTAGTGGGTATATGCTGGATAATAGGTCGTTGTTGTTCAGTTGCTGTAGATATATATAAATATATATACTATTAGAGTAATATGGGCATCAGTCAACTGATATAAGGTTACATCA
>JAYMSZ010001791.1:0-13396 GCA_036897665.1 Pelargonium citronellum
CAACCCCAAGCTCATCGTCATCGTCACTGTCCCTGAACACGTGGTCGGAGATGTGGCCGGAGAGGAAGAGATCCTCAGGTGGGAGAAAGGGTTTCTTTTTAGTTTTTAATTTAAAAAATTTTAAAAATCAATAATATCCAGTCAATCAGCCACGTAGACAATTTTTCCATGTCAGCAGTCTAGCAAGGCATTTCACGGAATAATTGACGGAATTGGACGATAGGTACTAAATTGGATACAAAATAAAAGTGTGAGTACTAGATTGAGTGCAATAAAAATTTAGGTAGCACATTTGGTATCAGCCCAAAGTTTGGGTACTGATTTTGTCCTTATCTTAAAAAATTATAGAGAATATATGCTGGAGCAAACAATTTAAAAAAAAAATCTACAAATGCATTTGTTAAATTATTATATATATGAAAAATGAGGTATTCAATCCTAATAGGACACCAATTATATTAAAATAATAATTTATTTTCAATAACAAAATACATATCATAATGCGAGTGGTTAAAAAAATGAAATATAATAAAAGTCTTTCAATGATTATTTATTCAAGGGGTATCTACTGTTACTAGCTAATACAAGGAACGAGCCTTTAATTTATTTGAGCTCCATCACATTACAAGCCCCAAGACAGTGGGGACTAGCAATGGAGTTGCTCTAATGTGAATGCTCAATCTGAGTCCTTTAATTTAATGTCAAATGTGTATCTTTTATAGATGTCACACAAGGGTTCTAATTTTTTTCTTTTTCCATTGTTGAGACTGTATTATAATTCCTAGTTTGGTTCCACATAAATAATTAAATTGTTACTATTACTTTTATAAATAGTCACTAAATTAAGTTAATTATTACATTAAATATAAATTAAGCATATTATAACAATTGAATATATAAATTAAGTCTTACTAACCCGTTTAATTAAAGGACTCGTGTAATCCAATTATACAAAAATGACATAAATATAAAATTATTTATATAAATTAAACGGTGCAAATATATTGTATCGTGTCAGGTCAACATTAGTTCGTATATTTAAATGTGTCGTGTCTGACCGTGTAATTTTGAATTGAATTATTTAAATGCACTAACCGTATCGTTTCGTATCAACTCGCTTATAAACAGATTATGTTCGCGTTGTATGATTCAACCCGTTTAATAATCGCGTTGAGTTTCAGTTGAGATTAATATAGTAGTAAAAAATTAACACGACACAAACTCAATCCTCAAACCCAATTTGTCATAGGCCCCTTTCGAATGGTATGAATACCTATACTGTCACTAGCCAAAGCCTAGAAAAATCATCAAGAATGGCCTCCTAAGAAGAAAAAGTAGTCGGACAAACAAGATTTGATTCATACGCTACTAACCAATCAGCAACTCTGTCCATCTCCCATAGGGCGTGAGAACAATTTGCAACTCACTTTCTTAGTTTCCAAGTAGCGTACTTTTGGATGGCCAACTCTTTTCCACTATTATTTGTGTGATTGTCAACTCTTCACCAAGACATATTGGGCCAAGCGGTTGATACGCTTTGAATTTCTTATGAGGTCTCAGGTTCAAGCCTCCTTGCCTACTGAACGGGGTGGGATTTATGAATTTAAAAGAGAACTGACAACTAACTCGGGTGACACCCCCACTAGAGAGTGAGAAACACTGGCCTTTGTAGGTTTGCTGTCATGTCGCTTAAAAAAAAGAAAGAGGAGTCTCTAGTGTCATCAAAATAGCCTACATCCAGAATTGTCTGGCCATATCATCAACAATCAACTGAATCCAAGAAATAATTAATATGACAAGTTATAGTTTTGTTGAAAAATTGAAGTGAGCTGTGCCTGAATGTGTAAATATATATGCTGAATACGCATTTTGGAATCATATCAAGGCACTTGGGGATGTGCTGTAGTAGTGTAGTGTAACTCTATTTGCAGTTCTTTTCTTCTGCATGTAACAATACCTGACTCTTGCCCGGAAGATGATCACCCTGCAAATTTAGCTGTGCACTTTGAAACATGTCAAATGCGGGAACAATTGAAGCAGCTCATCCCGACTCCGTTTCTGCACAGGGAAGAAGAAATATGCATAAAATTATGAACACCATCGCTTTCAGTCCTAATGACTCCACAACTTGTTTGAAGACGATAACATTGGGCAGAACCCTTTGCATAAACAAGTGGTGGTGTCATGTACCTTAATTCCAATACACCCATTCACATCGAGGGTTGTAATTGTGTTCGAGCAGGTCTGTGAAAGGGCCTCCAGGCACTTATCGGTCACCCCAACTATGCCAAACAAGCTGCATTATGCTCTTTATAACATCAGGAACCATAAATAAAATCAACTGACAGCCGCAAGGTCACTGCCATGGCTTAAGTTATAACTAAGGAATCATAGGAAACGAAGTAGAACAGTTTCACGATATATTAATCAGAAATATAAATCACCAAAATGTAGATTTATGGACCCTTCTATTAATTTTACTTCTAGTTCTCTATTCTAGATAATTTATGTAGATGTTACGTCAGCAATCGTGTTGTACTTGCATTAATACCTATCTAGTATCTATATGCATATAGAGAGAGAGAGAGACGATTACACTTGCAAATACATCAACTCTTTCCCATTTACATTGTTGTTATGTATTTCATTCATAGCTCTCTTAGGTTGTTTGTGGGATGCAAAAATAGTCATTTTCCTAAAATTACTATGCATACTCTGACTTTAAATGAATCATATTTTAGGATAAGCTCAGAAACCCCTATTAAGTAGACATATAATTGGCTATACCTGCATTCCCAATTCAACTTCAAATATTCAACCTCTAAGAGAATATACAATATGTTCATAGATCATTAGCATACTCCGCTTAGCTCATTACCATCAACTGTTAAATGGATTAGCAATTAGGATACTTAGTTTGGAGAAGCATAAAACAAGGAAATGACAGTTAAATATTCGATGTCTAGAAGGAAAATCATAGCTTCATTTCCAAATAAAATAGGAGTAACAGATAAAAGACCAGCTAAAATCGAGGTGTCGGTACTTTCAACTTTTACTAATCAAGTTAAATACTTACCTAAGAAATTCAAGGGAGGTGCAACTACGTGCAATAGACATGACTCCCGCATCAGTGAGGCGAACACACCTGCCAAGAAATAGAAAATTGTGTGAAATTCAATCCGCTTATATCTCCTTCTCCTTCAAGGGTCTCTAATGGAGATTGAAAACTTTATTCACCATGTCAAATTGAGAGATACAAGCTTTTTGCAATTAGCAATACAGGAAAGTCCATCATCAGAAAGGTTCTGGAAACCAAATTTCTCATTAGTATCAATCTAAATTCAGGAAATATAGTATTCAACAGTTATTCAATGAACAATTATTTTTACCTGGGCACCACATAGATCTAAAAAGTTTAGATGTGCAAGAAGGGAAATTTTCTTGTACGCTGCATCTGTGAAACTGGAAAAACGCAACTCAGCTATGCCATAATGTAGAAACCCAAACCACAATAAGTAAACTATACCATTGCATACCTAGAAAGAGCATAAAGATTTAAACTTTGTAGATGAGAGCACTTGAGCAATATCTGTTGCAAGCCAGCATCTGTCAGCTTGATACACCTAGTAATATGATTTATTAAAAAAAACACAAGCACAAGCAATAAGTTTAGATCTTTAGTGGTAGCAATCATCTTCAATAAAATGCTTAATCCTCCGAACCAATGTAGTTTCGTTATTACCTTTTGTGTGTATCACAAAACAGGTCGGGACAGGTTTGGACCGTTTGGTTGCTACCACAAACACGGGTGGTGAAATAGAGCCTCTTAGGTATCCACTAGAGCTGTTGCACTTCGTCCTTGTGGTAGCAAGTTACAAACGTCCTTCACACAAACACCTTGAAAACGAACTTGTCACATTGTTTCTTCTCTAGTACTTGGCAGTCCCTTATCACTCTCCCTCTAATTTTTTGCTCTCAATTTTCAGCAATGACTTTGTGAGTGAAATGGTGTTGCACATACTAAAATTTGTGAAGAGATACTTTTGAACTGATCCACAAAATCAGCAAATCCGATTTTTATCGACCATAAAGAAATCTCACCATATCTTTTGGAAATTTAGAATGCCTTGCACTCAAAACAGGGATGAGATGTTTTGTGTGGTGCCTTTTGGGCCACCACAAGCTCACTATGCGGGTTGCTTCATCCGTAAGCCTCACACATTGTACCAATCGGCTCAAACACTAAACAATCCACTAAAATGCAACCAAATTTAAACCGGATCCATTTGGCATGCTAGGCACATAGCCCAGCTAGAATGTGCAGTCGTGCCTAGCTGACTTGGTCATCTTACCAAGTCGGTTAGCCTCTTGGCATGTGTTTTCACAAAACGTTTTCTTTTTGTCCGAAACATTTTTTGGAGTTTCTATTAGTGCTTATTTGTTTGGGAACACTTTCCAAATACTACTAAAATTTAGCAAAAACTCGTTAATGCGATAACTCATATGGGTGTGACCATTTAGGATCTCTCAATGTTGGCAATGACATCCAATGCGTATATAAGCATATAGAGGTATATAATTAGACATCAATGCTACCCAAGTTGTGAGACTTGACAAATCTAAGATCCCTTGAAAACTAACTAGTATGTGTTATAACTTTTTGTTATTGATAGCTTGATTTGAACACGAGTCATGAATTGTTATACCCGTTAATCTGAATCATATGTTTTCTTGATATCGAGTGTGTCATCAAAATATATGATAACTACAACACATGTCTCCTGACTAGTGGTGTGCTAAACGTCATCCATTATAAGCAATCTTGTTACAGACGTCGTTAGTCTAGATCAAAACACACAACTTATTGTGTTAGGATGTTGTGGTTGTCTTGAGTCAAAGATTCAACATATTTCGCTACAATTCTAAAAGAACCACTTATGAGAGCTAAGTAGTATTCATTGCTCTATCTTGTGGGTCAATCCAGTGTAATAGTTCACTAACCATCACCTACACTGTCGGGTAACCCTCCATATCCTATGGCAAAAACTTGTCATCAAACAACAATACATTAATCTAAATTGTATTACTACTGATTATACTACATTGATACTCGACTAAGTACTTGTTTAAGGATAATCATGTTATCCTAAGGTCAATAAAGGATTACATACTTAAGACATAGAAGTTATGTATCATAAACATGACAATGTGTGGGGCCAAATGATCCAATTTGGACTAGATTTCATTTTAGTTTATTGTTTTGTGTTTGGACCGATTGCTCCAACATGTGGGGCTTATGGATGGAGCAACTCACACAGTAGTGAACCCATGGTGGCCTACACAGCACCACACAGCTCCTCGCGTTTTGAATGCAAGACATTCAAAATTTTAAGTTACCAAAAATATGGTGAGATTTCTTTATGGTTGATAAAAATCAACATTGTTAATATTGTGGATCAATTCAAAAGGAACTCCTCACCTATTTAAGTGTGTGCAGCACCATTTCACTCTCTAAGTCTCTGCATAAAATTGAGAGCAAAAAAATTATAGAGTGACAAGGAGCTTACGGATAATAGAGAGGAAACGTGCAAACAAGTTCGTCTTTCAGGTGTTCATGTGAAGAACATTCGTAACTAGCTAGCACAAGGATGAGGTGCAATAGTTCGAGGTGAATACCTAGGAGACACGAGTACTCTATTCGTGTTCATGACAGCAACCAAATCTCTCCCACAATGTGCTTTGTGAAACACACAAAAGGTAATATCAAAACTACACCGTTATGATCACGTTTGATGGATCCGTGGATAGGTTATTATGGGAATAACTTTTGTAATGGCATGATACTTCTGGTGCCCCTTCCCATTAAAACCTAACGGCCTAAAAGGACAGATATCATGTAAGGAATATACTATGGATTTGAAGAAAATTACATGCTTTGCATAAATGTTTACAGTTTGAAATAATTAAGAGAAATAATCAGTCCAAATAATAATTAAATTAAGTTAAATTGCATACCTAGTTATGTTTAACAACTCCAATGCTTGATAATTGTCAGCAACTAACTGCAAACTTTTATCCGTAATATTCTGCAATTGTCACAAGAGAGCATTCCATTCAAAGACATTCTTTGAAATATAATATTTGAGGCACAACAGCTGAGTAAACGAATTAGAAATAACCTACAGGACAAAATGGAGATGTGTGTATAGCAATTTCATATATTGATTTGCAAGAATCTAGAAGTAAAGAGAATCAAAAGAAGATGACGCAAAAAGTATGTTTACGCTAAGAGTAAATATATATATATATATAAAGTTAACTCCATACACACGAATCACAATAGCATCTATCCAATAACTGTTGTGTCCTGCACCACTTATAAATGACCTTTGTTCCCAAAGCTACATAAGAAGGCAAATTGGTGGGACGGATCATCTAAGTTACACAAATCACCATTTGAAGGGGTCCCAAATTGTACAAGTAGATTTTTTCTTGACGGCTGCCAGGGGAGACAGGTCCCAAAAAGCTTCTTGAAGGCTTATTACTGTGGTGACATATGGCAGGTACTTGCCCTACTTTAAGGTGGAAGGCCGATTTCACTTAAGCCTAACACCCTAAAAGCTTTTGATGGACCAGGCTTGGTGGGTGGAAAATGAGCATTAAACTAAAGTGGAAGGGCACCCCCGTCTCAGCAGGCCGCTCTGTTCTCCATGGGAATAAGTGTGCTTAAGGCATGACTTTTGTTCTCATGAAAGCACCTAACGTGCAATATTGTTGAAGTTTTCCACTTGCTATAAGATCGCCTTCAATGCTCCAGCTGTTTCCAATATTTCAAAACCTTTACTATTTGAAATAAAGTTCGACTTAACTTCAAGCAAAATCAGTCTACATTTATGGCACAGAAAAAGCATATATGAAACTCAAAGCACAGAATTTTTTTTTTTCCATGGAAACGCCTTGCCAAAACTATCCAAGAAGTATCCAACTCTATTGGATGCACTACTGGATTTGAAATAGAAATCAAACTCATGTGAAGGGGTTTGGAACACCTTGCTTATACTGCCTTCAGTCATCACCTTAATCAATAGTGAGTTCACCCACCTCAACAGATTTGCAAACAATAAACCAAAGGTTTGGTGATCTCCTCAATGCATATCACTTCAAGCATAAATTTTTAAACTCATGTTGCACTTTTCAAATATTAAAACCAATTCATGCAAGCTGGAGGTCAAATATATCACTTTTTGAGTTTATACAGGTACAAGTACTACATGTCACATAGGCTTCGAAACATACAAACCCATTAACCCACAATAAGTGAAGAGTCACAAAAGATTGGAAGAGCCTTAAGGAATAAGTAAGCTAAAATTATAAAAAAAAAAAACCGCCACCAAGCCAATTTCTAAAATAAGTTAAGGTTGGGTACATGAACCCTTTAGGCTTTAGGTTCGATTGAAGCTACTAACTTTTGCTTTAATAACTTAATAGTCTTAATTCCTAATATACTTTCTCGAGTCACCACAACATCATATAAGCATTTTACTCTTTGCTACCCCTAGCTTATGGCTATGGCATTTAGAGCCCTACATTCAATGCCATATAACATCATTGGTCATAACCTATAAAAAAAACCTCCCCTTTGTCTTTATAGTGATTATTTTATCAATGTTCATCGTATCCTCTCTTTGCAAAAGACTAAAATGTATTTGACTAATGTTGAAGCCGGCATTAAATGAGGTTACATGTGAATCTTGTTTCCTACACTATTGTGTTCCTATACCCAAATCATACGTCATAGAAAAATTATAAATGGCCTCTCCTAACTCATCCTTATCCGAAAACATAAACCCCGTGCACTAGCTAAAAATCCTGCATACCCCTCCCTATTTGTCCATTTTAATATCTCTAAGGTTGCGTTTGGATTCTTGGAATTGATTTCAACTTCATGATTTCGAATTCGAGACTTGAATTGTTGTATTTTAAAAACAAATATAATGTTTGGGACCACAAATTTCATATGTCAAGGTAAAAGTTGCCCTTTGAGATCTCATGTCGTAGGCATGTTTTGAATCCTAATGGATTTGAGGCAAATCAAAATCCAAAATATTTGTGCGTCCAACAATCAATTTGACTCAAACCCAACATTTCAAACGAAATCGAAGAATTCAAATGAAGCATAAAGGAAAATCTTTTCTCCCATAGAGCTTCATCTAAATACTATCAAAATTGTCCCATGGTTTCTTCATCTAGTACTATTGTGGCGCACAGAATATCTAAAACTAGCTGGACACATGAAATCCTATCACCCTTTCTTTAACATCTACTACAAACTCTTTAAGCTGTGGATCTATAATTATTCCTTCTCCATTTTCATCCCTATCTTTTCTGGTATAACAAAGGTTAAAATGTATTTTCTATTGTCTCCTATCCTGTACCCACTTAGTTGCTTGAAAGCAAATAATTTTAATTTACATCTAATCATTGTGTAGATTTCTTTTCCGTCTAACCATAGTGTCTACACTCTACCAGTTCTCTTAATGTACTTGTAAACTAAAATTAAAATATTTATATTTATGAAGTGTTAAAAAATTGAACCAAAGTTTTGCGGAACATAAAAAGGTGGAACACATTTTTCAGTAAACACTATATGATGCAGATGGCAGCATTAAAATTAGTAAAATAACTTACCTTACAACCACTTAAATTCAAATCCACTACATGTCTGCAGTTCTTCACCAGATGCTTGATACCTATATCGGTTACCCTGGAATAAAATATACATTTTAATTTTATTTCCATCAATGAAAAAGAGTGTTAATTTATGCTTCCCCGGACGGTTCATACCTCACATTCCAATAAATAGAGAAGACCTTCAGTTTCGGACTAGTGCTAGTTATGGCTTCAACCCCTTTGTCAGAGATCTTCTGGCAACCATTCAGATTTAAAGACTCCAAATTTTGAAGAGATTCTGCAGACTGCTAAATGCACACAAAAAAAAAAACTCCACCTCAGGAAACAAAATAGTTACTTGTTAAAACATTACTCTCATCATCTTTCAACCCTTCCAACAACTCGCTTTCTACACTAAAATAACCAAATTCTTCAGTGCGATGAATAAGACACAATTGTGTGTCGAAGTTGAAAACATTACCTTACTAACAATGAGCTCTAGATGTTTGTCGTCAATATCTTGAGCGAATTCAAGGTTTAGCTGCTTCAAATGCCTATACCTTGACTACAGGAAGAAGAACAAGAAGAAAAAAATCATCATTTATTCTGTACACTATCAGTTGCATCTGAATTCCGAAGAAGTTGGCAAGGAAATGAGCAAAATTGTGCGACACTATTCGCTTGTCTCCTGTACCGAAAGACATTATTCCAACACCATATTCATTTAAGTTCATGCATAAAGATTATGCTATCAATTAAACACGACCATTCCCAATGAGCTGAGATAATCAAATATCTCCAGATCCAGTATCATTCTCAATCCTCCAAATTCATTTTATATGTGAAAAACTTGCTTTCAATTTCAACATCTCAGCACATAACATGAAAGCAATTGAAGTTTCGAAAATGCAAGAACTAACCAGTGAAAGTGCAGCTACGAGTCTATCTCCGGCATGATTCATCTCCCGCAAATCGATAACCTTAAAATTCAACAAGAAAAACCAAACAACAAACTCAAAAAATCTGAAAAATCGTCAAGATTCAGCAGGAGACAAAAATAGAAGAATTGTACCAGCCAGAGAGAAGCGTAGGAGACGAGAGTACGGTAAAGCCATGGGCTGACCAGTAGCAGAGAGATAAGGTCCCTCTGAGATAGTCTCGTGCTCACTATTCGCAAAACTCTGGGCACTGTTTCTCTCCCCCAAGTTTCCTCCTCTTCCGCTTCTCTTTCTCCCATTTTTTTCTCTCAGGCAAAAAGACAAACAGCTTGTGTGCTCTCTCTCAAGGACTCGAATTTCAGGAACTTTTAGCGTCAGAGAAGACGCAAGGCTCAGGCCCAATAGCAGAAAGAGAACCAGACCAAATGGGCCTAGATTGCGATTTTAGACAAGTGGAGTTTCGAGACGCAGAGTATTCTGTGAAGCATTTTATCAACCACCTGGTGGGTATTTTCGTTCTTCACGCTCACGCCCATGAAACTGAGAGCCAAATGGATCATCTTCTCAGTGCTAAAGCAACAAAACTGGTTCAATCTCACCACCGAGCATCTCCACCAGCACAATCAGTGTCGAGGGTTGGCTCAAATGGGTGAAAAACAGAGCCTTCGATCACCACCTCCGGTTCAAACGCAGGTACCCTATGAATACACGCTATGCCACTGACATGTTGAAACTTGAAAGGCTGGTCTTTAACGATCCAATCGATTATTCCCTTCAAATGGGATCTGGCTTTGCCAGATAATTTTGCGAAAACGTTGATTCCCTAGTACCCGTATCATTTTCAGGGTGTGGCGTGTTTGAGACTAGCACAGTGGATAGAGGAATTTGCGGTTTCTGCTCTGCAGAGGAGTCAAGAGATTGAGGTTGAGATTGGTGAGGACTGAGGTGGTTGATGAGTATAGGCAAAATGCTAGATGGGGCACACATCATTGACATTTCCTATGAATTTTCCAAAGAGATATGGATGGATGAGTTTCAGAAGTTGCCATGTATTTCATTTCATTATATGGTTGTTGGAGTTTTGCTTGAGATATTGAGTTTGACTATTTGCAAGAAGGCTAAGAGGAATTATTTGAGGGAGGAACTAAATCTTACACTCAAGTTTACTCGGATTTTTACTTGGTATCACGGGAATTTGTACCTCTCTTTGAAGTGTAAGACTACTACCATACAATGGTAGCTCTAAAGGAAGGGTACCGGCAAGGAATGCTAGTAGATTTACATCCTCTTGTTTGTCACAAAGAGAAGTTCTCTAGCGTAACGTAATGAGAACATGGCTTCTTTATCAGTCTAAAGTTGTAGACATGTTTTCTCATCAGGACACCTCGCTTGATGGCACGAAGGGTGAAAGGGGAGAAGAAGAATCTGAGGAAGACTATGAACTAGGTGGTGAATGCTCCAAAGAGATTGATGACGAAGGGTCTGATGAAGAAAAAATACTATTGTTCCACAGAAAAGCTAGATTGCAACATAGTTAAAAGAACAAGAAGAACAATCATCAGTTTTTTGAGGTAAGAAAGTCATATTAAGTATTGAAGTTCATTACTAACTCAGTTATGTCTGGTTGACTCTTACTCTAGGTTGCTATTGGAAGACAAAATATGTTTGGAGTGTAATCTACCTTTCCATGGAAAGGTTTGCTTTATTCTGATCACATTGAAAAGATTGATTATCTGCTGAGGATTGATTCTTTACAAATCACATTTAGACAACAACATAATTGAGTGCATTTCAGTTGCATTGTTCATATGCTATTTATGTAATTATTTGTGTTAATTCTGAATAGTGAAACAAACTTAGAAAACCTTATCTTTGCGAGCTTCTTGGTATAGATTTTTGGGAATATGGTAGATGTTTTGTCACCGGGATGGAATTTTAATTTCTTAAGAGAGGTGTTTGTTAACCAGATGTTCTGGTTTGAGTTTAGGCTCAAAATCATGGAGGCACTACAACAACTGGTGAGAAATGATAACTTTGGTTACGGAACCTGTATCTTTAAATTTACATTATTAACTTCATAAATACTCCCAACATTCAAGAGTCTAATCAACCCTCTATCTCCTTTCACTTTGTTTACTTAGCTATTCAGTGCACTGCTTGTATTCAAATTAAGTCCATTATCATTTGTACTTACTCCTATCAGCTTTAAGTGGATACTGATTCAAGAATGCTTATTGCAGTCCTGCAGGCAATCAAGCATTCTCTTAGACTCGGTTTCAAGCACAAGTAATATCGTCCCCGCAACAGACTGACCATGGACATTGTCATGCAAAACTCGCCAAAAGAGGACCATGTACCCCTGATGTTGGAATGGGATAATGGTAAATACAATAGTTTGTTTTTATTGTTTTGTTTTAAATCTAGCCTTAGCCCTTAATGTATGTGTTATTCTTGTGCTTTGCCCTATATTCAGCACCGTCTCCAGGGAGAATTCTTGGATCATCTGGAACTATTGCACTTGCAGTAAGATTTGTTAAAAATAAAATGAACATCATGTTTTCATATTTTGCAAAAATTAAGGTTTACCAAATAATTTAATGTATTTCTAATATTAGCCTCACTTTCTCCCTACACTATGTGCACATAGTTCATAAGTGATAAGAGCAATATGGAAAAAACAATAATATAATAACCCAAAAATAGAAACAATACATTCATTTTGAGACAAAATTTAGACAAACAATACACTCATTAGAAAAAGGAGCGAAACATATATTCTAGTATCGTCATGCAGACACGAACTGCACTCGTTAGTAGTTACCAATCTTGGTTCTATGTTCGGTGTGTTCATGAATATGCACCTTTCATCCAAAAGACAAGGTAAAATTTTACTTGAACTAAATATTGTAATGTACCTAATCTGAGTATATCAATAAGGAATATATATAGTAATAAAGATAGTTGCCTTCTAGTATTAACCTCAGTACTCGAAGAAAAGAAGGGTTGAAATGAACAAATATTAAACCTCAAATGTGACGGGGACAAAAACATGCATTTATGTACTCAAGAGACGACAAATCCATCACATGAAAAGGAGTACTAATCCCAAGCACTGGTCACACCTGCACCATAGCCCCCAGTTGGAACTCCAAAACCACTGCTGCTGCTACTGCTATTCCCTCCACCATAATCAGAATTCCTACTGTGCGCGTTTTCCTTTCTGAAATCACGGCCACCAAATCGACCTCCCCCAGAACGCCGGTTTCTGCCACCTCCGCCATAAACAGCTCTTGCCGCATATCGAGTGAGCCAGGCAGGCACTTCCTGATTTGCTTCTTGCATTAGTTGAGCAAGTGGCCTAGCCATTGACAGATTGTTATCATTGAAGAAGGCTGTTGCCAATCCCGATTTTCCAGCTCGACCTGTTCGTCCAATCCGGTGAACGTAATCATCAATGTCATTTGGGAGGTCAAAGTTGACCACGTGTGCTACATGTGGAATGTCAAGACCACGGGCTGCCTCATCAGTTGCCACTAAAATTGGTGCCTGGCCACTCTTAAATGATCTCAATGCTTGTTCTCTTTCCTGCATGGAGACCCATCAAATTATAACCACCATCTTGATATTCGCAAGATAATCACAATAATATTGATCACAGAACTTGACAAACAACTAAATGATAAATTCAAATCACAAAGCTAAGGAATACCACCATCCTTTTCCAAAAGACTATGGTTGAAGTCAAAGTGATATAGTAGTGTGTGTGTGTGTGTGTGTGTGTGTGTGTG
>JAYMSZ010001792.1:0-13395 GCA_036897665.1 Pelargonium citronellum
AACATAGGGTGGTCATGTGTTTTTAGCAATAAACACAGGGTAGTTTATTGTAATTATCTTTTTTTTTAAATATAGTTAGAATATCATTTTAGCGTAAAATTAGTTGATTGACCTATTTGATCCGATTAAACTATTTTGACAGTTTTTTTTTCTTATATCGATCACGACTTATCGTAACATTGTGCGCTATTCTAGACCCGATTATATATACTCACAGCGAGTGTTATGCAACCAGCATGGGAGCTTAATTCTTGTTTGACAGGTCCACCGCAACGAGCCTCGTAACTGGGAGTGATCATCCAGAATCCAACACGAGCCTCCTCGCATATCCAACCGTGGACTTCGTTGTCTTTGTTACAACACGAATATTGGTACTTGTCATCAACCTCTCCTTTTAGAGCAGGATCAGCCGGATTCGTCAAGAGTACAGCTTCGGGATACACAAGAGGCTGGCTCTTGTTGCGGTCTTCAAGCGTTGGCATGATCCGTTGCCTAGTATCCGAAACTGCCATGAATCGAAACCTAGAGAACAAAATTTCAAGAATTGGTTTCGGCATTTTATCGAACATCTAGTGTGCATTATATTTTGCAAGTAGAAATGAATGTAAATGGAATCTATTGGCTCTTTTACTTCTTTTGGTCAAGTTTGTAGACAGTTCTGAGTTGATCCAAGTTCAAATCTGGCCATCCTTGTGATCGGTCAAATATTGCATATGTGTATAATCCCGAGAGTCCACGTGTCAATACAAGTCTGCACAATTATTCACAAATATATATATTTTATAGAAAAAATTGATTTTATTTTTATTTTTCGTCTAGATACATTTTTGTTTTCACATGTTCTGTAAATATTTAGACTAATATTGTAAAATAATATCCATAAATATTGAAACATGTTCACTAACAAAAATAATTTCAAGACATATACATCACCTTTTGTCTACATTTAGAGATGCACCATTTGGTGAACCCACTTGCCACATTCTAGTAAAAGAAATTTCCACCTGATTTTCCTCTTCAGCTATGACCTTAAATTCTGTACAGCCTAGTCTGCACAACAACACGTGAATAAAAAAAATATATACATGTATGTCATTATGTATTTGTTTATAAACATTTTCTTAATTTGGCACATCTTACTAAAATATCATCTACATGTGTGTTCTCTTATGTATCTTTATGATATTTGTATAAATGTACCCAAGAGATCGTATTGAAATTTAATTACCTGTCGATGATATCTTTATTCTCACTGCCGGGAAGGTTGCACGCTATATCCCAATATCTAAATAGTATACGGTTATTCATCAACAATAAACAAAGCAAATTATTCATCAAGAATAAAATGTCGTCGTTGTTGTTATTATTATTAGCTTACCCTCTATCGTCAATATCGTTACGTACTTCAAGAACATTATCGATTCCATTGTATTTAATTGCCATAACATTACCATCTGGTATTTGTACTGTTACTTGGACAATACCATTATCCATCGTCACCTGAAAGAAAGAAAAAATAATAATTAAATTCTTATTTGTCGATATATAATTTCAAATAATATTGTCAAATAAAATGCAATTTTACATTTTTATCCGATTTTAAAAGTGTTACTGGAGGAGAAGGTGGACTTGTAGCTCCAAATTCCAGAAAACTCATAAAAACCAGAAACCAAATAACACAAATTCTCAACCACCCAACACCCACATTGGTGCTGTCTAGTCTCCTCCTTATTATCTCCATTTCCGACAACTATATAATATATAAATATACAGCTAGTAATGAGAAAAAATCTGAAAATATTACTACACAAACATTGTTGTCTCTCTCTCCCCACTACTCACCGCGATATATTTATATAGCTAGTAATGAAAAAACTTCGAAAAATGTGGATCGAGTATTGGGTGCCCGCAGATTTCGATGACCTCCACTAATTTGCTAAATTAGGCATAGTTAAACAATGGTTCTAAATTGACTTGTCTATCAATGGATCATCTTAATTGTCAAAGTAATTTTGAGTTAAATCGATTTTTAACCTTTTTATCGTTAAAAAGTATTCAGTCTAATAAATCTTTAAGATAAGTTTTTATATAATACTTTTATCTTTGAAATTGTGAAAAATGTAGTTTAGTGTAGTCCATACAAATCGGTTGAGTATAATTATAAATTTGTTAAAATGAAGTTTTTGCACTTCATTTTGATGTAAGTTTTCAAATAAAAAATTCTTAAAATCAAATACATATCATTGGGCTTTAATAAAAGAGATAAAAAAACTGGGTAGTCCATGCGTTTCAACTTTCAAGAGGATCAAAATAGCAAGGCCCATGGGCTTATATTTATTACTATTCTGTTGGCCCATGATTTGCTAATCTGCTCCTTCTCTTGGATCTGAGACTTTGAGGTATCCAAAACGTCTTAAGCCATTTGACCCGTCAGGTGTTGGGAAATGTTCATTATTCTATAGACGGTTCTTATCCTTAATATATATATGTGCGCGCATATGTACTATAATGCATTTTGTGAACGAAACGTTTTGCTTTCAATGCAGATTCATAGCATTGGTAGATGATCAATACAAAACAACCACATTTTCCTTTTATATTGAACACAACACAGTGTACAAATACCGAGTCTCGAACCTGAGACCTCAAAAACTAGTGAAATCAACCACATGTCTTACTGAGTGTTTGATACAACATTGACACAGATCTGACGGAAGTATTTTTCAACATGACCGATCAGGATAAAGTACAGAAACATCTAACATTGAGCAAGACTTTACCATGCATTCCAATAAAAAGACATGAAAACTGAGGTTTCTCTTTTTCACTAGTTCTGTGCTTCATCAGCCAATGTAACCTTGCTCAGCCTGCTTGGTAAAGTCTTGGTATCCCCATCAGTTTTGCTCTTTCTGCTTCCACCTCCGCGGCGACTGCTTGAACCATACATGAGTGCTCTGTGTGCAACTGCTTTCCCAAACCCATATCTATTTGATCCTCTCTTGCTCGGCGACACCTCCAATATCGAACTGTCTTGGTCTTGGATGGTATCAGAAACCTCAGCAATTGCTTTCTCTGTGGCCATTTCCCTGGCAATTACTATGGCAAGTTGCTGGTTTTATATGGCTTTGACAAGGTAAATTAAAGTATGTTCACACTATAATTATATATGTTCTTAAGTACCTTTGATGCCAAGATCACTAAATATACCAAAGCAATAATGATGAGCTTTGATAGGGTCATTTGTAGTGTGAACCATTTGTAGCTTTTGAAGTACTTGGTATGCAAAATTTTGTTAGAGAAAAAGAAAGTGTAGGTGTAGTGAAGCTTTTGTTGCTTATTGGTTGTTCAAGGGAATGGCGTAGGTGGTACTGAAACAATCAATCTGGATGTCTTGTCCGAATCTCCAACACCTTTGGACACAAAGTTGAAGGATGATCACCTTATTATCCCAAACAAATCTTGTGTCATGTCATGTCATGTCATGTCCCTTTAATATAAGCACTGTACAATGTTCAAAATTTGAAGAATCATATATCTATGACCAAATAAGACAGGTCCTGTGTATAAAAGCAATCAGTATAGAGTATTGTAGGGGAAAGATTGTTTTAGGAACTTTTTGGGAGGTCCACATACCTTGTGCAGTTCACAGTCGAAGTGAAGTCGACCGATATCAATTTGGAACTACCGACTGTAGGTCAATTGTGATTCTTAAAAAATCGTCTCATGTGTGTAAATAAGATTTTCAAGCGAATGAACTGAAATACATTGTGTTTAGAGAGAATGTAAACAGAGAAAGTAGGTGATAGTAAATTCTCAAAAATTGGAATTCATTCTCCCTTCAAGAGATGAGTAATAATATTTACAAATCAGCCCGATAAGTTGTGATGTGTGGTTGATTGTTATTGATGTAGGGTTTGTCACCCATTGTGATTTTGAGTTCTTGTCTATCGAGCGTGTTGAGTGAGTTTCAGGATTACGCCCTTCAGACATTGAGAGATTGGTTGAAGTTCATAAAAAGTCTACCGCTTTGTATAATGTCCTAATGACTCATTGTAGTTTGAAGTGTTGGGGTTATAATACTTTTGGGCGTCGGATATGCAAACTTGGCCCTCAACATAATCATATTTCGAGTGTAAGCGTTGTCTGAATCTCAATCCCGTAAATAGGGAGCCTTGTTGGAATTTGAGAAATCTATGTGGCCCTCATTATGGTCATACATTATATTGGAGCCTCGAGAGGCATGGGGATTTTTTTGAATCAAGTATTTCTTTAAAATTTTAATGTTTCGAAATGTTAAAATAAATAGAAAAATCTATTCTCACGTCGTGTTTTTATAATCTTATAAACCGTTAAATGATTGTCAGATGATATAAATTTAACGGTATAAATCTATTCTTTAGTGAGGACACATCTAATGTGACCTTTTTCTAATATTTATTTTCTCAAACAATTGAACCTATTTAAATTTCAGAGTCAGTTGATTCAAAAATAAATTTAGGTGCCTATTTAATTAAAAAAAAATACTGGTAACTTCACTAGCTAGCAGATTATAAAAATGGAGGAAAAAAAGTGGCACAAGTTGCGGCTAGTTCAAATTCAAATAGAGTGGTTCAATCGTGATTAACATAGAAATCGAGGCCTAAATTACAAACCTCCGGTGGTTGAAACCCTTATAATGATACCACACCCTCCCTTTTTCGTCTCAGTCCAATATTAATCCAAAGCCCTGCTTGCTTCTGTACTTTGCTCCATCTCTCTCTCTCACATTTTTTCCAAAACATCGTCCGTTCCGTTTAGCTTCTTCTGATTCTCGATTTCTCTATTGGCTCAGTTCAGTGAAACTTAGGGTTTGTGTTTGTTCGATTGTGAAAGTAAAGGCGACGCCGAGATGTCTCTCAGACCCAGCGCCAGGACCGAGGTCCGCCGGAACAGGTACAAGGTGGCGGTGGACGCCGACGAAGGCCGGAGGCGGAGGGAGGGCAACATGGTGGAGATCCGCAAGAACCGTCGAGAGGAGAGCTTGCAGAAGAAGCGCCGCGAGGGACTTCAGGCGCAGCAACTTGCCACACCTCAAGCTCCCGAGAAGAAGGTACTGCTTCTTTCTAATTTTATTGTGTACATCTTTTTCGAGTGTTCATTGTTGATTTGATCGAGTTTTAGGTTATTTGTTTACTGTTCTTTGCTTCGAGTTCCTTTAGGCTGTTCGAACTTTTGGCAGTATTGATTAGGCTGGATTGTCTCTAGGCTTGAACTGTTTGTATCTGTTTTTCGATTTGCATCATTTTGTGTGCAAGAAGATAGGTAGTTGATTGATGACAATTCTCATGCAATGAAGTCGTATTGTGGTTAGATTCAGTTACAATTCCTAATACCAGGTTACTATGAAGTAGATTTGGATTTCAAATAAAGAGTTCCAGTTGCAATGCACAATTCTCTAATTAGGATAAAGCAGAATCGTGTTAAACTGATTTAGACTTTTTTAATGCACTGCCTATCAATCTCCTAGTTCCAATTCCATCGTAGTTAGTAATGTGATTGCTATTCATTTGCAGTTGGAAAGTCTTCCAGCAATGGTAGCTGGTGTCTGGTCAGATGATAAGAATTTGCAGCTAGAGGCAACCACTCATTTCCGGAAATTGCTTTCTATAGGTTGATCTTACCTATCAGTTATTTTTATCCATTTTAAATCATTTCATTGAGATTTTTATCATTTTTCATGTGTTGTTTCACACTTTAATTGTTTCACCAGAAAGGAGTCCCCCGATCAATGAAGTTGTGCAATCTGGTGTTGTTCCTAGATTTGTTGAGTTTCTTGGAAGAGATGATTATCCACCCCTTCAGGTCTGAACTTGTGCTCCTTGTGATACAGCTATCTATTTGCAGCAACCATCTCGAGCGTATTTCATTAGGTTTCTAACTTCTGCTGTTCTGAAATAATCTATAGTTTGAAGCAGCTTGGGCTCTTACAAACATTGCTTCTGGGACGTCAGACAACACTAGAGTTGTAATTGATCATGGAGCTGTTCCGATTTTTGTGAAACTTCTAGGTTCTCCAACTGATGATGTCCGTGAACAGGTGTGTGTGCTGCAAATGACTCTACGTTTCATAACCTTTAGCTGTTAAAGAATATTGCCTTTTTTTTTGTAACTCAAGTTATTCACTTATTTGTCATTAGTTTTTACCACCAATTTACTTTTGAAACTGTAGGCAGTTTGGGCTTTAGGAAATGTAGCTGGTGACTCACCCAAATGCCGCGATCTTGTCCTTGGCCATGGTGCTTTGCTTCCGTTGTTAGCACAATTCAATGAGCATGCAAAGCTGTCCATGTTGAGAAATGCAACTTGGACATTATCAAACTTCTGCAGGGGAAAACCACAACCCTCTTTTGAGCAGGTTGGGCTGTAAAAAATGAGCTGTTAGGAATTAGCGTACTTTATTATTATTATTTTATTCCGTATTTATAGTTTTGCTAATATTTTGAAATTCAATGGGCAGACAAAGCCTGCTCTCCCTACTCTTGAGCGTCTCATTCATTCAAATGACGAGGAGGTTCTCACAGATGCTTGTTGGGCATTGTCATACCTTTCAGACGGTACCAATGACAAAATTCAAGCTGTTATTGAGGCAGGTGTTTGCCCCCGACTTGTTGAACTTCTCCTGTAAGTAATTTTTTTCTTTCGTGGATGAAACTTATATATATGATTGATCACCATATTGTAACTGTCAAACTGAATGCTTTGCACATTTTCTTAGTCATCCATCTCCGTCGGTGCTCATTCCTGCCCTTCGCACTGTTGGAAATATTGTTACCGGTGATGATATGCAGACCCAGGTATTCAATATATCTAGGGGATCTATATTTATTTAATTCCTGTGTCATTTTCTTGAAACATAATTATAGGTCATGCTTGTGAAGTGTTGGAAAAGGCTTTGTTTTCATAGTTGCTTCTACATTTATTATGATTGTCTGAATAGTGGCAGGGGGTTTCTGTTATAATTAATCAGTCAATCAATCAAATAAGTTACTTTTTTATGATACAAAAGAAAAAAAATACAAAATAGAATAGCTCAATCAGACCAAGCATCTATACAACTTTTGTGTATATTTGGATGGACAAATTTGCCATCTATTCTGTTATGCAGTTTTTCTTGTGCTTGGAAAATGATAGGGTCTCATCTTCAAAAGTCGACTGCAGTGTGTTAAGATAAGTATATTTGAATTAGCTCATTTCGAGTCATGCAACTTCACATCCTAATTGTTGGGAAAGAGATTATGTTTATCATTATCTTTATTTACACATGCTTATGAAATTCAATATTGTTATTTTTATTATTTTTGGAAATAGGCCTTAAATTTTCAGGAGTAAAATTGAGTTGAAGTAGGAAATGATTTAGTCACTAACTGAATGCTCACCCCTGAATAGAAGCCTTTCTAATTCTTGTAATTCTATACTTTTGCTATTGAGCCAAAGAGTTGATGTATCATGTTTTTGTACCTTTCAGTGTATGATAGACCATGGAGCTCTTCCCTGTCTTGTGAACTTGTTGGCAAATGCTCATAAAAAGAGCATAAAAAAGGAAGCTTGCTGGACCATCTCCAACATAACGGCAGGGAATGTGAACCAAATACAGGTTAGCAAGCAAAATAAATCTGACTGCCTGAATTTTTTATGTAGGTTTATTCTGAAATTAATATGAAAGGTCTCTGAAATCTGTGAAATGAGGGTTTCCATGTGTTTACAACTGTATTCGAGATCAAGAAAGAGGTGTATTATGTGTGAAGTGGAATGAGATTTGAGGTGTATTATGTGTGAAATTGCAGGCTGTGTTTGAGGCTGGTATTGTTGTTCCCCTTGTTCAATTGCTCCAAAATGCTGAATTCGAGATCAAGAAAGAGGCTGCTTGGGCGATTTCTAATGCTACATCTGGTGGCAACCATGAGCAAATCAAGTATAGTTTCCATCCCCATCCCCGCACTCCCAGATTTTCCCTTGTATTTTACTTATGTTTTTTCTTCTTTCCTCATTTTGGAAGTCTTGGTTATATCTTCTTTTCTTCTTTTCTGTAAGGTACATGGTGAGCCAGGGATGTATTAAGCCATTATGTGATCTGTTAAATTGTCCTGACCCAAGAATTGTCACGGTTTGCTTGGAAGGGCTTGAGAACATTCTAAAGGTCGGGGAAGCTGAGAAGACTCTGGGCAACACTGGAGATGTAAATCTCTTTGCGCAATTAATTGATGATGCCGAGGGATTGGAAAAGATAGAGAATCTTCAGAGTCACGACAACAATGAGATATATGAGAAGGCAGTGAAGATTCTCGAGACATATTGGATGGAGGATGATGATGACGAGACATTACCTCCAGGTGACGCTTCTCAATCCGGAGCTCATTTTGGAGGAAATGAAGTTCCCGTTCCTCCAGGTGGATTCAACTTCGGTAGTTGAAGGTATGCTCTCATACCCCCGCAGTTGTTAGCATTTCTTAGTTCGGTTTCAAGGTTTTATACAACTTTGGTATCCTGACTTCTGAGAGAAGCCTATGTATTCACATTTGCTGTTCACTTGGCCGAACCATGCTCGCTAGGTGCTTCTCGGATGATTTGCATATGTTACACATAATGTAACTTTTGGTCTTTGCAGATATTGAGAAGGCAGTGGAATGAAGCTTAGAGTCCAGGTTATCAATGTTTTGGGTGGGTGATATGGGTGAGGCACGTATCATTGTCCATGGATCCCGATTCCGTTCAGATTCAGGTGTTGGTTGAAGAGCTGTTTTTTTAAATAAAAACAAGGGTTCATGATACCGAAATCTGGGTTATATTTTGAAAACTGCTTTGCAAATCCATACCACTGCAGTTGGGAAGCACACAAACAATGTAGATTCCCATATTTTTATTTTGCATTTGTTGCTTATTCTTTTTTTTCTTCCCCCAAGTATTATCTATGCGAGTAGGGCATGCTGCTTGCTTTGCAGCCTAATTAGAGCAATAACAGAGAAAAGCTACATGTATTTTTTTATACTTATTTTAAAGGTTTTCTTTATCTGCAATGAGATTTGGTGGGGTTTTATTATTTAGACCTCATATTTCGGGTTAATCTAAATTCGATCCGAGAGGGCTTCAAGTTCATTTTGATTCCGGTATGTGTTCGGGTTGGATTGGGTCAAGCTTTCACTTTTTATGCCTAAATTGTGTGAATTTGTGAGAGTGGCACTGCTGCTATTTTAAATGCATAGAGCCAGTTCATTTGTGATCTGTATCAAAACCATTTCGTATAAAAATAGTTCTGGACATGATGTTCTGTAATCGATATAGCTTTCTGCAACTCTTTTAGAGAATGGACCAAAAAGTTGTGACCATTAACGTGATAATTAAAAATAAAACCCATGAATTATTTGGGGATAATTGGTGTAGGGGTTGTGGGGGCGAGGACACGGTAGGGAAAAAGAAAACCCTAATTTTCTTGAATATGTTTGAAGTTCTTAGACCCAACAAGGTGAAGAAAAGTGGGTGGAAAGGCACCAAAATTTGGTGGTTTCTTTTATTAGGGATTCGTCTTGTTTATATATGTCTCTCTCTGGAAACAAAAATAAATTAGTGGAAAAATGAAGCATTTAGACTAATAAAGAAATGGCCGTCTGTCCGTACATAAGCTTATGGGCCGGATTTTGTCCGTCTTTCCATCCTCATCTTCACAACTACTTCCCCAACATTTGTCTCTTCAGATATTTGTAAAAAATATATATATAATTATTGTCAAATATATTTTTCTCATATAATATTTAAGAAAATAAAAAATGTATGTAAAAGCAAAATTATTTCATACATTACCCCAATATCATTTTCATGAATTTGCGGTATTAAAAATGCCAAAAGGTCATGTCATCATATCAATATTTGATATGTCGAGTCTTAATGTTTAACGCATCATTTTATACAAATTTGAAGAACAAAATCATTACTAATTTTTCTTCAATTATCTACCTATGCTATGTTCTCTCTTCGTGTTTCTCTCAATGCTATTTTCTCAAATATTATTACACCTTGACAAGAAAGAAAAAAAAAAACGGGTGTCTTCACCAAAAAGATTAAATTCAAAACACTATTTGACATGAAATTTAATTATTGAGACATATATAGAAAGTCAAGAACAATAAGAAACAAGAAATAAAAATACAAGTCTAGGGACATCTATTTTTTTTTTCTTTTCAAATCCACATTGGGTTCAATGCACAAAACATTTGCCCCATAAAGAACAAAATAATATTCATACCCCAATAGACACAAAAGTCCCTATCTGCCCCTCCATGATCCACCAAATGCACTCAAACCAATGAGGGCAAATTGGTGACTTCAACAACGTAAAAAGGGGCTAGGGTTTGGGACAGTACAGCCACAAGCCACAGCCCGCATCCAAATTTGGTCCAAAGAAAATAAATTTGCGAGTGTGTGATGTATAAAATGTCTACGTTGCGACCTTGAAATCAATCTCTCTGTTTTTCCATTTTCTCTGTTTTTGCTCTGTTCTTCCCCTCCTCTGTTTCTTTACCTAATTTGTCTTCTCTTCCGTATCTGTTGTCCACTCTGTGATCAAACTTAATACTTCTTCATTTCTTTAAATTCCCCCCAAATTTTCAAGTTTTTGATCATCATCAAGGTCTTGATCGAACTTGATCACCACTCTGCAATGTTCTCAACTGATCAAGATCATTAACCATACTATCGATCAGACAGACGAGTGTGGTGATGGATCTGAATCAAGAGGTGAGTTATTTTCGTTTTTTGCTTCTAATTAATGGGTTCGTTGCACTTTTTTGATTGATTCACTGGATCATGAATAATAATCATCGATCGCAACTGAAACAGGGGTCGTCGGAGAGCGGCGTCGCGAGTATAATAACAACGAGTCCGGCGAGCGAAGTGGCGGCGCAGAGGAAGGTCTGCGCCGATTGTCAGACGACACGAACGCCTCTCTGGCGGAGCGGTCCGGCTGGGCCGAGGGTAATGATTTTTTCAAAACACCATTTTCATGATTTGCTCCGTATTTTATTTCAAAATTTAAACCGTTGTTTTGTTGCTCTGTTTCAGTCTCTGTGCAATGCGTGCGGGATCAGGCACAGAAAACAAAGGAGGGCTCTTCTGGGTTTGGGAAAATCAGGATCGGAGAAGCCAAAGAAGAAGAAACAGCTTAATCGGAGCAACAGCAGCAATAGCATTAACAGCACAGTAACGAGTAGCGATATTGAAATAGTCGATGTGGGAAGAGAAATGTTGTTGCAGAGATCGATTGGGAAGCAGAAGAGGAAGCTGAGGGAAGAGGAAGAGGCGGCTATGCTTTTGATGGCTTTATCTTGTGGCTCTGTTTTTGCTTGGATTTATTTGAAAAAAAACCCTAACCAACTTACCAACCACAGTTCACTCACTGCTTCACTTGAGTCTCTCTGTGGACTATTTTATTATAAGTATTTGTTGTTTGTTTACATTTGTTCTCTTCTCTCTGTATTTTGGATGCTTTTGGCTTTGGAGAGAATTCGAGAACTATATGAAAAAGAAGATGTAAAAGCATCAACCAAGTGGCCATATGATATTATAAATTAATATCAATAGTAATTCAATAGAAAATTTATTGTTTTAGTTTTCTCTTTTTATTTATTTATATATAATAGAATGCATTTTTACCCTAACTGGACCCAACTCGATCAATATCAAATAAACACTTTAAATTGTATCATATGTAGACTAATTTTTATTCGAGCTAAAATGAAAGAAAAGATTAACTATATTAAGTTTTGGTCCAGTTGCATACCATGTGATTTCCGATTGACCACGCGTTGACAAAGTTCTCTCTAATTGATCATGCGGTTGAATGCTTGATTATAATTAAATGTATTTGGACATGTTAATTATGTATAGCTAAAAAATAAAATGAAAATATGGTAACATTGAATCCAAAAACCACTTCTTTTTTTAACAAATTTGGTGATAAAAAAAATGATCAAAATGTGTGTTAATCAGTCCACAAAAATAATTATCATGTTATTGATCTAATAACCAACATAGGATTCCATTTCAACAAAAGATATGAAACCCGAGAAAAGGCCCGGCCCACCAGAGCCCAGAGGCCCAGATTAGAGGTGCCTTTTCTAGAGAAACCCAAACAACACTGGAAGTGTGACACGTGTGCAAAAGCAGAGCAAGCACTCAAATAAATTGTCGCCACGTCGGTTTATATTTATGGACACGTGTCTCTGATCAGACAATACAACCATGCTATTGGCGAGGCTCCAGAAGTTCCTAGGCTATCTGTTGTCTCTCCTTATCTTTGTCTGCATTTGTCTTGAAAAAAAGTTCCAGTTTTATTATGAGATTTTTGTAGTAGTGATCTCTGATTTTTCAGAAGAGATATGGGCCCGTAGTGAGTCTTTAGCTTGCCTCTTAGGAGTTTCTCATTTCCAGAGCTCAATCAAAGAAGAGTGATTACCATCTTGATTTGATGTCTTTGAATTATATGATTGAAGCAACATTTTTCCTGTGGGCGCACAACTTGACAACCGCCCAACTTTGCTCTCAATCAAGCTTGTCCAAAGTACGAGGGCTTAGTGTCAAGGACCGAGAAAATTGGACCCACGCAGCACCGCATTTCTCTTATTTTCAGAGAGAAAGGCCAACTTTTTTTATGAGCGTATGGAGTGAGATTTGTGGGGTGAGATTTAAGGTAACGTTTTCGAAAGAAGTGAAAAATATTTTTATTTCGAGTATGATGTCTCATTGCATATATATATAAAGTAGGGTGAGCAAGTTGCTACGACACAAGTTTGTGTTATCAACAAAAGACTCACATATCTATACTCTATCCAATAGGTCACATAACCCCAAGTTTTGTGGGAATTATTTGTTTATTTTATAGGTATGTTTAGTTTTTCTTTTTAATAATATTACAATGAATGGACACTCTAAAATGAATTAGATAATTTTTTTAAAATATATAGGTCCGCCTCTATGCGCAACGACAAAGAATTTCGGTAAAAATAACGCAAGGAATAAAAGAATGAGCACATAGTTCGCCAGATTATATATCGTGACACTCATGTACAACTTGGGCGATCGTCTATCTCTATCAATTGAAACTATTTTATAATTTATATAATAAAAATACATCATTAACAATAATAGCATAACAATGATAAAATGGGGCTCCTTAAGCGAATACGGCTCAATTGTCGATCACATTATTGAACGAAGGCTTCTCCTTAGCATGTCTTTGCCGATTATATAGAAAATATATGCAAAGTGGCATGTTCGTATGCTTTTGGGGTCAAAACTTCTTCTAAGGGCTTGTTTGTTTAGTCTACTGCAAAATTTTGCAAAACTTTAAGGAGCTGTAAGGTGGGG
>JAYMSZ010001793.1:0-13392 GCA_036897665.1 Pelargonium citronellum
ATGTTGCTCTATTATGGGTCCTTTTATTTTGTTTTGTTATTAACTTGTGGTCTTTTCAATTCAGTGGTTCACAGAAAGACACAAGAAGGCTTTGTTTGAAGCTCTAGAGAAGGTCAAAGCTGGTAGGAAACTAGTTTTTGATTTGTCTAATCGTTGTTGTTTTCTGGTTTACTGATTAGTGTGGAACCAGAAATTGGTTGCAAATCATGTTTGACTTTGGGTAATTTTGTTGCAGAGCTTATGGTTCTGGGTTTCATTTCGCTGCTTTTGACTTTTGGGCAAACATTCATTGTCAAAATATGTATCCCACACGGGGTTGCGAACACCTTGTTGCCTTGCCCCGCCACCAGTAAATCTGATTCAACAAGTAGCGATTCTAGTGAAGAGGAACACCGTCGGAAGCTTTTATGGTATGACCATAGACTGTTAAGTTCTGTTGACACAGCTACCGCGTGTGCCGAAGTAAGTGCATCTATATCCACACAATTTTCTTCATTGCTATTTAGTTATTTCAGTCTCCCGCTATGTTGCGTAGACATGACGACACACAAATTTTTATAAAATCGTAAACACGATATGCCAAGAATACATTTAATAATTAAAAATGACAAGTTATATTTGATATATTAGTGCTTATATGTTGCATAAAAACCATACTCATCATGCCCGTCAATGTGTTTTAGAGTATCCGGCATGTCCAATCAATTCATTTTTAGAAGAAAAAAAATTGGGGATGCATAAGGTATCAGATATGTGTATGTTTTAAAAAATTATTAAAAATTAAGGGCACATATTTAACGAGTGTCCAAGTGTCGGACACGGATACGTTGAGAAGACAAGAGTGCCCGTGCCATCGCAGCTCACTAGTAATAAGTGATGATGTTGATGATAGCAGTGATGGCTATCATGTTTGCATTTTGTTCTTATCATACAAGTATGAGTCACATATTTTCATTATCAACAAGCTTCTAGTCATAGCCAACCAAAAGCATTATTTATTAGCAACTTAGTCAATGCTATTTTTATTTTGTATTATATTCATTTGGGATAGTGATTCGCAGACCAAGCTTTAATTTGATTCAGATTTGTGATAGAATATCATAGTGATCATATCTATCACATGCTGTTGTATCAGTTTGTTGGAATCTTGAATCTAAAAAAAATCAAATGTATCTCAGTTGTGATCATAAAATCGATTAGCTTCTTGTTATTACGGTTTTGTCGCCTCTGGCTGCTTGTAATATGGTTGGTTGGTTTAGAATGTACACGAAGGGCTCAAAAAAGTCATTCTGACTTGTTGAATTGTTCATCGAATAGTCTGCCATTCTGCAAGTGTCTGACATAAACAACAATATCTCCATGTAGTCAAAATGAATTAAAATTACAATTTGATTGATATAATATATCAACATGGAGATGACAGAATTTGTTGAAATATATATTAGTGTATTTTTTTTTTTTCAGGGGAAAGAGCCACTTATATCTATCGACGGATTGCATCAGCTACACATCCTTATCTTCTTCTTGGCAGTCTTCCATGTGGTCTACAGTTTGATCACTATGATGCTCGGAAGACTAAAGGTTTGTAAAAAAAATCGTGTTTTTTTTGTACTACATAATTTAGTCTATGAATCCCTTCAAAAAATAAAAAATAAAAAATTGGTCTATGAATCTTTGGTTCACGCCATCTAGATCCAGACATTAGGAAGATAGAGGCACAATGTTTTTTGGATTCACTTTCTGATGCTTCCCAGTACAGTAATTATTATGAGGGAATTGAGTGGTGATCCTCAACTAGAGCTGACAATTTGTGCTAATGTGTTGTGTCTGTGTCGTTTTAGAGGTTAAATATTTGTTACGTACACAACATGTTTAATAATTGTGTTGGTGTGTTGTGTTTGTGTCGGCTTTACCTAAACGAGAGAAGACGTGAGTTGTAATTAATGTTGCTCTTATTCCCTACTATCACTCTCTTACCTTAGGTGCAATATATTTGGCCGATAAGTAAGGACTTGTGGTAAGAAAGATTTGATGAGAGAAAGCAAATTAAATATTTGAAACAGAGAAGAGATTGTCATGCGTGTTTTACAGTCTCAACACAAACACAATACAATTATAAATTTGTCGTTTCCAAACACGCTCAAATCGTGTCATGTTTGTGTCGGGTCACGTGTTGCGTCCCACATTGCCAGCTCTAGTCAATACTGTTAATTGTATCATATTACCACATTGTTGTAAGGTTGTAATTAAATCACATAGGGACTAGGAATCCAGAGGTACAGTTTCAGAAAAGCCAATTTTGCTAGGTTTATTAATGTTTGTGCACATATCGTAGTAGAAATGCAAACATATTTGGTGATATATCATTGATTGCTAAAATTACGCTGCACAGATTCGTGGCTGGAAGAAGTGGGAGCAGGAGACTTTATCCGATGACTTTGAGTTTTCTAATGGTATGCTATTCCACGAAATGCAAACACCGATCCTCTATTTCACAGCATTCTTGAACACGAGCATTTGTGCATCGTATTGGAATCTAAACCGAACATATTTTCATGCACAGATCCCGCAAGATTCAGGCTTACTCATCAGACATCTTTTGTGAGAGCTCATACCAGTTTTTGGACTAGGATTCCATTATTCTTCTATGTTGTAAGTACTCTGGTTTAGCATCTGTGGTTAGAATTATTTGCTTGGACCAATAATAAACGTGACATATCTTTCTGTTGCAGGGATGTTTCTTTAGACAATTTTTTAGGTCTGTCGGTAGGACTGACTACTTGACATTACGAAATGGTTTCATCGCTGTGAGTCTTTTACTGCACAATTTTAAGTATATTATTCGAGTTTCGTGATCTTTTGTTGACAGTGCTATATTGACTGACAGGTTCATTTAGCTCCTGGAAGCAAATTTAACTTCCAAAAGTATATCAAAAGATCATTAGAGGACGACTTCAAGGTAGTCGTGGGAGTGAGGTACTAATTCTTAAACTGCCTTATTGTTATATTTTCTATTATTTAATTGTATTTTTAGCTGACTTATTTTCTTTTGTTGGCAGCCCGGTGTTGTGGTTATCTTTTGTCATTTTCTTGCTTCTGAATGTTGACGGTAAGTAGCTTTTTCCCAGAAAAGTCCTTTGCTAGTGAATTCTGTACTTCTAAATTGAATTCAAAGTTGTCAAGCTTTAT
The DNA here is from genome assembly GCA_036897665.1 of Pelargonium citronellum. Classification (NCBI taxonomy): domain Eukaryota; kingdom Viridiplantae; phylum Streptophyta; class Magnoliopsida; order Geraniales; family Geraniaceae; genus Pelargonium; species Pelargonium citronellum. The sequence continues at coordinate 3,190 of JAYMSZ010001793.1, forward strand.
TAAAATATTGTCTCTTTCAGGATGGAAAGCGTTGTTTTGGGCCTCCATAATCCCCGTTATTGTAAGGAATCTTTTACTCGGGTAATCTAACTTTCAGGTTCATATGAACAAGATTCTGATAGTTTGTGGTGGTTGCAGATAATTTTAGCGGTCGGAACAGAGCTTCAATGCATATTGACAAAGATGGCTCTCGAAATCACGGAAAGACATGCAGTGGTCCAAGGGATTCCTCTCGTGCAGGCCTCAGACAAATATTTTTGGTTTGGTCGGCCTCATTTAGTTCTTCATCTGATCCATTTTGCGTTATTTCAGGTATTGTATCCTCTTCCGATCTTGCAAACATCCTTGGGTGAACATTCTTTTGGTTCTCGATACATAATTTTAGTAGCAGCTGTTTGTTCTGTTTAGGTCGAGAATCAAAATCCTCCATAAAAAGTTATAAATAGAATTGCCAAAATTTGTAGCTTTTGCGTTTCAAGCTCATGGATTTTATTTCGGTTTTCTTGTACCTAAATGTTGTGTTTTTCTTCCTCGCAGAATGCATTCCAAATTACGTATTTCTTTTGGATTTGGGTAAGGAAACGTTCACTAAGTTCTTTCATAATTTCAATTAACTATCAAATTAATTTTCCCTTGTTCTATTTACGTACATCATTGCAAACACCCGACTTACAAATGACAAATTTCATTTCCTTGCAGTATTCGTTCGGATTAAATTCTTGCTTCCATGCTGATTTCAAGCTTGCAATAATTAAAGTCGCTTTAGGGTAAGCCCCTTATATGTCTACTTTGCATGGACACGGATACAAGATACGGGACACGACATGACATTGACACGGATACCAACACGCAATTAATATAAAATCATAGACATGACACGCTATGAATACATAATATATGATCATTTTATTTGCTATATTAGTGCATACAAGTTACATAAAGTCATGCCGATCAATGCATTCTATAGTGTTGGACACGTTCAATCAATTCATTTTCAAAAGACAAAAAAAAGAGGAATTTGTAGTGTTGGACATGTGTCTACTTTAAAAAATTATTAATCATTGGGGAGCACGTAAAATCAACTGTCCAAGTGCTGGATATGTATCGGGCACGGGTACATTTAGGAAATGAGAGTGTCCATGCATCTTTTTTTTGTACGATTGATGATTGAATACTATTTTGTTTTTTCAGGATCGGAGTCCTGTGTTTGTGCAGCTACATTACACTTCCGCTGTACGCCCTTGTAACCCAGGTACGTACTTTCGCTTTTCAATCATTTTGAAAACATTCCGTGCAATCCAAAAGACTTATTCAGCGTGTTCTTGCAAAATCAGTAGCTTCACGAGCTGATTCCACCGATGTTTCGTATCATTAAGCCGTGTATGTTTGGTATATGCAGATGGGTTCACAGATGAAAAAATCGATCTTCGACGAGCAAACATCCAAGGCCCTCAAGAACTGGCGCATGGCTGCAAAAAGGAGGCAGGGGCTGGGCGGCAAGTCCCCGGCTAGGAACCTCGGGGGCAGCAGCCCGTCTCCTCCAATGATGAACCGCTCCAAATCCACCGGACACTCAGCTCGTTCATCAACAGCCCACGGGGAGCGCGACTTGTCTGATTACGAAGCTGAACCGTTGTCACCCGCATCACCAAACACCCTCAATGTACGAGTTGATCCCATCAAACCACCTCACGAAGAGACCAAAAACGAAGGCAACTTCTCGTTCGTCAAGCCAGCGCCGCCTAGAGAACCATAAGGCCGTTTTGCCAGGTACAGCTAGCCAGCCCAAATTGCACCCATCTGGATTGATTTTTTTGTGAGGAATATATATGATTAGTTTGCAGGAAATTGAATATGGTATAGACTATAGAGCATGTTTTGTACATTTTGTCATGTCTGTTAATAAATTATAAGTCATTATTGATCCACAATGGTTTCTCCAATAACTGAATGGATGTCAGCTCATCAAAACACAAACCTCTCTGTTCTGTCTTTAGAATCTATCTGTGAATTCAAAGGGCTTGTACTGAGTGTTGTGGAATGTTGAGAGTAGAGGGTGAAAATTTTGATTTCAATCCGATAAGTTCGGATTCAGATTGATAGAGTAATCCGAGTCTAATCTGAAAAGGGTTTAGATCGGATCAGATAAATTTTGGATTTGAGTGTAAAATGAGCTGTTTTGCCCTATCCAATCCGATCTTATCTGAAAGTTGAATTCTGTTCTACAACACAAAACCTTTATGTTCTGTCATTGAATCTGTTTCTGAATTTAGAGCCGGCTATTTGGACATGAACTGCGGGTAACCCGAAATCCGATCTGATTCGACCAACCTTCGGGTTGTATCAGGTTGGATTATCTTGTGAAAATTTGGATGAACTGGATCTTGTGAGTCCGCAAGATTTCACACAATTTCTACCTAAAAAGGTGAAATCCGACCCAATCACTGGTTGGAAACTCGAAATCCAAATGAGGTCAAAGCCTTTTCGAGTCAGATTATGTTACCTTCATCAACCCTGAACCCGAACAAACCTAATCCGAAACCTGAACTTGCATGCCATGAATCTAGACACAAAGTTATTGTAGTGAGTGTTGTGGAGTGTTTGGGAGTGTCCTGTTTGAAGGAGGCAGAGACAGGTCAGTGATCCATCTTTCTATCTTCACATTGGCATCAAGAATATATGGAAGAGTGATAAGGCTCTAAAAAGTTTTATATATATATATATATAAATGGAATTGGATTTTGTCATGTCACAAAGAAAAAAGGGTTTTGGGCCTACTTTTGTTGCACTTCTCAGAGAGACAGCTCTGCACATATTATAGTTGAGTTCACTAACTTCAAAGTGGGAGTCACTTTAGCATAAAATTGCCTATCTGGCTTACAGCTTGTCAATCCCATCATCATTGCCTAATGGCTCTTTATGGGATTGTTTCACAAAGTCCCATCTTCATATTTGTAAATATTTCCATCTAATAATAGATAAGAAACAGGAAACATAATTTTAGACAAAGAGGTGACGGTTAAAATTCAGCCAAACTTATGAAAATTTAACACGACATGAATAATTCTACACTTATAATTCAAATTTTTAAATTGATCTGCATTTATAATTCTATAATTCTCGTACAATCTGATATCTGACTACTCTTCATTTTTTGTGTTTGCTCTAATAGGTTTTTGGTTCACTTACACTAAGATTTTATCCATCCACACTGTATTTATACTAAAAAAAAGCTTAATCACAGCCGAAACCTGAAGAAGAAGAAGAAGAAGAAAAAGTTGAATTTTGACTTACGATCATTCAACCAAACTTTATCCAATTTAAGATTTTGGCGTCAAGATGAGCGGTTGTTTATTCATTCTGTCCTAAAAGTTTCACTATTCCAAACTTCCTGACGTCATAAACCCTTGTTCATCTAATCTGCACGATAGTTCAAATTTCGTTAGCTCTTTTTTCCAACTTTTCACATCCATAGTTGTTTATTTTCAACATTAAATTGTACAATTTCAACTCAATCCGAACTAGTAACTATTAATATAACTTTATAAATTAGAAATAGGTGACAATTCTATTTCTATTCAAGATTTGGAAATATCTAGAGAGGCCCACGTGTAGAGTATTACCAAAGTGGGATGTAGCACTCTTTGTCTTTTACCTTTAACTTTCTAACCTCTATTTCTCCTTTTTCATCGTAAGAGATTATCATTATTAGTCATACTACAAAACCTACAAAAGATTTCCTTCATTCACATTGATGGCTACATCACTTGCTTTCTTGGATCTTGTTAAAAGATCACAAAATATCCCAAACCTAACTTTTCTTTCAGTTTATACCATGAGATTTCTAAGCGGGTCCGCACATTAAACCATTTTACGACACCTAAACTAACCCTCATCATTCCACTATCAGCGCACTAAGCGGTAGGGCGCTGGCCCATGAGTTTTTTTCATTCACAAAAGCTGGGATTTGAACTCTCAACCACTTGCTTAAAGGACGTAATACTGAACTAACTGCGCCAACCCATTGATTTCCCAAACCTAATTTATAGCTACCTATATATGATTTATAAAACAAATATAAGCATAGTTCTGGAAGAAGTTGGCAATTAGATTAGCAAAAGTTAAAATGATAATAAATAATAACAATAAAAAGAGTGTAATTTGAATCCAAACCCGCTTGTGCACCTGGCATAAAATAGCTTCGATTATTTTTAGGTATATAAGTTTGCGTAATTTTAACGCAAAGCTCACAATCCTTAAGTTGCACTGATAATACATAAATATTTAAGCTCATTTTTAGCATACCAGTTTTACATACAGTTACCTCATTATGAGTTATGATTTATTTTATCCGATCTATATTTTAGACAACTCGATTTACAGTTCACCGAGTTTCACATATAATTAGATTCAACGTGTCATTGCATTTTTTTTTTAACTTTCTAACAATCACTTAGATTCTCCTGTACGTACTCAATGGAGTTGAGGTATGAATACACTCACACTTTTGAACTATTTTGTTAAGTTTGATTCATCTATTCAACGCAATGGTTTGATACTCCTTAACGTGTATTCACTTTCACAGGAGAGCTATTAATGTCTTTTCGCATCGGTATATATGGTATTCACTTATCACATGTTTCTTTTGTAGGAGAGCGGTTTGTGACATGAATGAAGATGAATGATATGCCTACAACGTTTGAAGAAAAATAAAATCTAATAGTTTTTTCTTGAAATTTCCGGTAAAGAACTTTTGGAATTCTACAATTGTTATTATTATTAGTATTAGTTAAGTTCTTTTTGTTTAGATTTTAATACAAACTTAATTAGAAGCACAATAACTTGGCTATTTGATTAATCTTGCTCACTGTAATGGAATTTCCTGCATTGTTCTCATCTCATCTTGAGTTTATAATTATTTTTAATATGATGCTTCACTTTTTATTGGTTTAAAGACTTTTAATTGCATAGGTTGAGCTAATAATTACTGCACTGTACCATTGTATCTTAAGATATGAATACTTTAAGCAATCCTTTTACATATATATATATATATATGTATGTATGTATGTATGTATGTATGTATGTATGTATGTATGTATGCCTAATATTTACTTTTATTTTATTTTCAGATAGTTAAATGGAAGAAACTGTGGATGTGACACAACATTTCAATAAAGTTATTCGACAATACAAATCCAAAAAAATAATTAACGATACTATCCCGCGAGGTAATTATTAGTTTCTATTTTTTTGTTCTTAGTTCAGTTTCAATTCAAGTCCATTATTTTAACAAAAAAATAGCATGTTTAATTATAGTAACAAGAGAAGTGGCAAGACAAAACCGTTTGAATCGAAGAATCATTTTAGATACAACAAGAAGTGGAAATGGTGTACCTACAAGCTTGACTACTGCAGTAATAGGTAATTTTACACGTATCTATTCTTATACATGTATGAAAATTAAAATTTAATTTATTGAGTTAATGTAGATAACCATGGGTAATTAAATACATGCCATATTATTATTATTAATCCTTTAATTGGAAATAAATTAACACATACATTGGTTACAAACACTTAGGGAATTACAAAAAACAGAAAAGTACTCCAAGCGAATGTGACATTCAAAATATTCAAAAACAACAATTTGGTCATGAAGCGATTGAATTACGAAAGTTATATTCGCGAGAACGTCGATCATATAGAATGTTATATTTGAAGAGGAAGAGGATGGAGTTATTTCAAGTTTCGAGAAATAAAGAACGTACAGTTCCACCTCTAAAAATCAGAAATGTTCGTGTGGAAGGTAATTACTTATAAATAATACACTATTAGTAATATTATATATATGAATTAATATTTTAGTTTATATAATTTAACTTATTATTCTATTATAATTGTAGATAAAAATACATTAGAAGTGTCGTATTATGGACCGCCACTGTTCGAATGCAAATATTGTTCTGCAGTTTTTTGGGAGAAGGAAAAGTTAAAAAATATTTCAAAAAGAGAATATCCAGTATACAGTTTATGTTGTAAATGTGGCAAAATAAAACTACCCATGAGAAAAGAGCCACCTGAGCCACTTAAAAGCCTACTACAAGCGAAAGAATCTCATTAGTCTGCTATTTTTCTGGAAATATTCGTGCATACAATTCAATGTTTTCAATGACATCAATTGGTGCAAAGGTTGATCATTCAATAAATTCTCAGCCAGGTCCATATATTTACAGAATTAGTGGACAAAATCATCATAGAATTGGGTCATTAGTGCCTCCTGATGGTCAAAATGCTAGCTTTCTGCAGTTATATGTGTATGATACAACTCATGAAATTCAAAATAGAATTAATGCAGTGAATAGAAAAGAGCCAAACCCAAAATTAGATCCATTAGTTGTTGACAAGCTTATTCAAATGTTTGATAGGCACAATGAGTTAGTCAAAGTGTTCAGACAAGCTAGAGATCGTTACGACCAATATGGTGTACACGATTTTACTTTAAGATTGTTGAGAAAAAGGTCTGACCAAAATAAGAAATATTGCCAACCCGCAGCATCAGAAATTGCAATGTTGGTCGTTGGTGATATATCCAGTTCAACGGGAAATCGAGATATTGTTGTACAGTTAAATTCTGGAATTTTACGACGAATTGATGATTTGCATCCGTCGTTCATGGCTTTACAGTATCCAATTTTGTTTCCATACGGTGAAGATGGTTTTTATCCAGAGATTCAATATGCAATAAATTCTGGAAATACAAAAACTAAAAGAAAATTCCTAACTGCAAAGGAATATTACTCATATGTGATACAATATCGTAAACAAGAGGGACATACTTTACAACTTGCTGGAAGATTGTACCAACAATATTTGGTCGACTGTTATACCCAAATTGAACAACAAAGACTAAGATGGTTAAGAAGCAACCAAGGAAACTTGAGAAGAGATTTATATCGAAATGTGTACGATGCTTTTCAAAAAGGAGATAGTGATTCTCGACATGTTGGAATGCGAACTATTTTACCATCTTCTTTTACTGGGAGTCCTAGGTATATGATGCAAAATTATCAAGATGCTATGTCGATATGCAGATTTTATGGAAATCCTAATTTTTTTGTAACATTTACTGCAAATCCAAAATGGGCTGAGATTTGGGATTTTTTGAACCAAGAAGAAGGACAAAAGGTTGAGAATAGACCTGATATTGAATCAAGAGTTTTTAGAATGAAGTTGAATGAATTAATTCATGATATCACAGAAGTTGAAGTTTTTGGTAAAATTGACGCAGGTTAGTTTTAAAATTTATTTAATATATATTATTCCTATATATATTTTAATTATTGTTCTAATTAATATTTTTTGTGTTTTGTCAGTTTTGTACACCATTGAATTTCAAAAACGGGGTTTGCCTCATGCACATATTATAATATGGGTGAACGCAAAAGCAAAACTAGACTCATCAGAACAAGTTGATAAAGTGATATCTGCTGAATTACCTAACCCTACAATTGATCCTGTTGGGTATGATGATGTATGTCAGTTTATGATGCATGGACCATGTGGAGTTGGTTACAGTAACTCACCTTGCATGATTAACGGTACGTAAAAGTATTTTTTTAATACAATATGTTTTAATGATAGTATGTAATATAAGTCAAATATTAATTTGGTTTAGGTTAAACAAGTAATAAGATTATGAAGATAAAAAAAACATAATATAATTATATAAATTACAATAGATATGAGTCATCTCTTTTGTATGCATTAATAGTATAACTATATTGCCCCTAAAACTTATAAGGTAATAACTTAGTTCTACAATTTAAGTTTTTGTTTCTATAGTTTACCATTTTTTTAACGTATAAATTGTTGTAGCTTATTTCATTTCTAGCTAAACTCCAACATGAAATTTCATTGATTTAGTTTATTCTAAGCCAAAAAAACAACTTATATTCTTTATTCTCTATTTAAATATAGACTTTAATTACTCTCATTATTTTTAATAGGTTCATGCTCAAAAAAATTTCCAAAGTCATATCAAGTACAGACAACTATTAATGAAATTGGATATTGTATTTATAAACGACGTGAGACAAAGATTTTTGTAGAAAAGAATGGCATGCAATTGGACAACAGATTTGTTGTTCCCTATAATAGATATCTATTAGTCAAGTATCAAAGTCATCTTAACGTCGAGTCATGCAACAAATCCAAGGCAATTAAATATTTGTTCAAATATGTTACAAAAGGTCCCGATAGAGCTACTGTTGTGTTTGAAAATGATAGCGGTTCATCAACAAAAAATGCATCATTCAACATTCTTGCCGATGATGAGATTAAAGCATATTTAGATTGTAGATATATTTCTGCATGTGAAGCTGTATGGAGAATTTTTGAATTTGACATTCACTATAGACGTCCTGCTGTTGAACGACTATGTTACCATCTTGAGGATGAACAACTGGTAGTTTTTAGTGATAGTGCATCTATAGCAAATGTGGTCTCTATGGCAAAATCAACAACAACAATGTTTATAGCATGGATGAAATTGAATTCAATTGATGAATTAGCTAGGACTTTAACTTATTCTCAAATACCAAGTAAATTTGTTTGGAATAAGAAGGAAGGTGTTTGGACAAGGAGAAAGTCGGGAAATTGTATTGGTCGATTAACTTTTGCACATCCTGCATCTGGTGAAAGATATTATCTACGGTTGCTTCTTAACGTGGTTAAAGGACCAACATCATTTCAAAAAATTCGAACAATTGATGGGGTCACTTACCCTTCATTTCATACTGCATGTTATGTTCTTGGCTTACTAGAAGATGACAATGAATGGAATGAAACTCTTGAGGAAGCTTCACAATGGGCAGTGGGTAGTAAAATGCGCGAACTTTTTATAACAATTCTGCTTTTCTGCAGTGTATCTGATATTGCAAGATTTTGGGAGTCAAATTGGATGAAAATTAGTGATGACATTTTGCTTACGCAAAGAAAAATTCTCCGAATTCCATCCCTACATCTATCTGAAAATACTTTGAAGAATTTAACACTTGCTGAACTTCAGAAAATGATGTTAAAGAATGGTCGATCATTATTAGATATAAAGGATATGCCACTACCAGATGCACGTTTGCTAGATGAGTTGAAAAATAGACTTATTCAAGAAGAAATGAACTTTGATACTGAAGAATTGAGATCACAATACATTGCCATGGAGGGTCAATTGAACATTGAGCAGTCGAAAGTTTACAAGGAAATTATTGAATCTGTTCTGAGCAAACAACCAAAATTCTTCTTCTTATATGGATATGGTGGAACTGGAAAAACATTTGTTTACAAAGCAATCATTGCAAGGTTAAGAGCAGAATAAAAAATAGTATTAACAGTTGCTTCATCTGGTATTTTTTTTTTCATTTTGATATACATGATTATTAGCAAAAATAGTAGTATAGTATAATTTATTTATTTATTTATTTAGGAATTGCTTCTCTTTTGTTACCTGGTGGAAGAACTGCACATAGTAGATTTCGTATTCCTATTGATTTGTCAGAGGAATCCACTTGCTGTATAAAGCAAGGCACGCAATTTGCAGAATTAATTCAGAAATCAAGTTTAATTATTTGGGATGAAGCTCCCATGGATAACAAGCATGCTTTTGAAGCTGTTGACAAGACGTTCAAAGATATCATGCAAGGAATTGATGGTTTTTGTGAAGATAAACCATTTGGTGGGAAATCAATGCTTCTTGGTGGTGACTTTCGACAAATTCTACCAGTTGTACCAAAAGGTACACGCAGTGATGTTGTTAATGCTTCCTTAAATAGTTCGTATTTATGGCATTCTTGCAATGTTTTTGTCCTGACAAAAAATATGAGGTTACAAGCATTGGATGACATAGAAAGTCATGTAGAACAACAATTAAAAGAATTTTCTGAACTGATATTAAGAATTGGAGATGGTACTGAAACAACCCGTACACGAGGAGATGATGTTGAGCCCGAGTGGATAAAGGTTCCAAATTCATTACTCATTGAACCAAATGATGATCCAATTCGATCTATATTTGATTCTACATATCCATCATTTGATTTGATGAGTGATGACCTTACATATTTAACAGAACGAGCAATTCTTACCCCAAAGAATGAGACGGTGAATGAGATAAACAAATTTGTAATGAAATTTGTTTATAAAGAA
>JAYMSZ010001794.1:0-13391 GCA_036897665.1 Pelargonium citronellum
TGTGACATATTTTTTAGTCATCGATATTTCATGTATCACCGCAAAAAAATTTTCTTCTGATTTTGTGTTTCTCGACCGTCATTTTCAATAAGAGTTGCATCATAAACCTCTTATTAGTTATTCAACAATGTCTTTGCCATCCCTCTGGCCAGTAGTTTCTATATTCTAAAGCTTAATAAAATTTAAAATACATTTGCCAGCTAATAAACCTATACACTAATCATTTTAATCATAACAAACAACCAAAAAGGTCAATTTCCCACATCATAGTTCATTCTTGGCATCAAATCTGCTACACAAATCATTGTATGATGTGAACATTTCCAAACTAATTGCACACTAATGACAAAAATGTATTAAATTATATATAAATCGCGTGATTAGCACGGTCTTCCAACGTAATTAGTATAATAACATCTTGATTAATGATAATGACTCCACTGATGATAAAAGCCACCCAAGTAAGCTCAAAGAAGAAGCCAAAAAGAGAACAGAACAAGCTCAATTTCCTCAATAATAGATATAGATATATATATTATTATCATTACATATAATAATCACAACAAAACCATTTACATCAGCTAAACAATGACATGAAAGAAGATGATTATCACATCCTCAGATACATGACTCATTTTTTCTTCTTTTTGCTCTTTGTTTTGTTACTCAATGAGTCACAGTGATGAGAAACAATGACAAGTTTTTCAAGCTGTCACAGATGTTTCCACTGCAATCTTGCTAGGGTATGTGACCTCTGACTTTATGGCACTGTCCCTCAGCTCTGGTATTGCTTCCCTCAGGTTGTGGATGCTCTCTAATGCATAATCTGCACCTTTCACTCTCTGTGAAGTACCAACCTGAAAAATGTAATTTTGTATAATCAGTTAACTGTTTGGACAAAAACCCACTTCTCGTTTTTCGGATTCTAATCAGCAAAATGATTTTTACTAACCAGAACTGTGTGAAGGCCTACGCGTTTTCCAGCTTGTATGTTGCGAACGCTATCTTCGAAGAACAGCTGGGATTGGCAAGAAATGGAAGTTTCAGTAAATTATGTTCACAAGACTATATGCATATGAAATATGAATTGTGTTATTGTAGAGAAAGTGAATTGAACTTACTGTTCTCTGAGGACTAATGTTGCCAATCTTGAGAGCCTTCTCTATGGCATCTTCTGATGGTTTGCAGATAATAGGAGTCTTTGGTAATGCACAAGTGCTTGGATTAGGCTGAGAAAAATGCCCAATAATGTCGAAAATTTGAGCGTTGTTATCAATAGTTGCAGTCTTGGTAGGCGCTGAGCCCACAAACTCAGCATCGTCCTCATCATCGGAGATGGTGTTCTTGTGGATGGGATTGAGAGTCTCGAAACAGATTATTCCTTCGAAACAATCTTCCAACCCAAGCTTCTTGAGACATTTAACAGCGTGGACCTTGTCTGCGTTCGTAAAGATCTGTATCGAAAGAGACATTGTGAGACAAAAAGCTCGAATCACGTACGTGTTCTTTTCAAGTTTTGAAGCTATATCCATTTGTCAATAAGTACTTACAACTTTCCGAATAGGCAGGTTTAGCAAAAGACTCCTCAGAACGGGGTCTGGTTTCAAATTCTCATAAGGCAACCTCCCGTGAACAAAACTGTGATACTCATCGTAGTCAAAATCAAAGCCAACAGCCTGCAAAACAATAAGCACCATACATCATTTTTATTCATTGCTCTCATGTTTAAGGCTTAAGAGAAAGTCTTGATGATAAAAAGTAACATACCCTAAGACCAGCCATTGTTGTCCCATAATGCTTGTACAACAAGTTACAGTAGTCATTGATTTTGCTCTTCTCTATGCCAAGCTTCTCAACCATGTAATCTGAAAAAGAGCATGAGCATCCATAAAAATCAGAAACATGGAAATGGGATTAACATAACGATAAAAAGTGACACGAAACCGTAGCATAGACTCTCTCACCTTCAATGTTCTTGCGGCACGCTGTGGCCAAACCAGCACTGAAAGGGTAAAGGGTATCATCCAAATCTGAAAAACGAAACAATCGGTGTCAATGATCGATTCTTCTCTGTAGGAAATAAGATATATTAACCAAATGTTCTTGTTACTCACCGAACAAAAGGCAGTCAAACTTTTGCCCCTGAGCCTGCAAGTAGTGGTTCTCGTATTCCATAGTGATCACAGGTTTGCTATACCCGAAAAAACCCCGAAAAGTGTCAATGCTATGCTCAATCATAACATAAACCCGCACAACAACAAGCTTATATACACATTCATTTTGAATAAATTAAGTCTATATTGACTCATATTACCACCACAAGAACAAAAGGGGTCAATTTGCAGACAATTTACAACCAATCCCATGAAGATGAGAACAGACTTTGATTATTACATGAATGGGCAATCCATAACCATCAATATAGACTCAAAAAGCTTAGCTCAACCATCAAAAAGAGGTCTTTATAAACCAATGACAAAAAAAAAGGCACAAACCCATGAATGGAAATATATAAAAGAACAAGCTTTAGAAGCTGAATTGAAAAAGGGTTCACATATTATATCTTAAAGTTCAAAAGAAACTTAAAAAACATGTTATAGAATAAAACCCAAATGTACAAATTTAAGCCACCATTAACAAATGCCCAGAAACTCAAACTCTCATTGAGGCATTTTCACAAACACTTGAAGTGCAAAAAAACAAAACAGACCAAAAACACAATGACATTTCAACATTCAACACACCCATGAACAAAAAATCAAGATTTTAGCAGCATACCAGAACTGAAAAGACGAGTCTCAATGAAAAACAGAGAAAATCACTACAAGATTCTCGCAATCGAAACTCGAAGCAGAGAGGCTATGGCAGAGGAAGGCGAGAGCGAGGAAGGGAGGAAGAGAAGAAAGCAGAGGAGGGTTTATATAGGCACAGAACCGTAGCTGACAAGAAATTAGCTAATTAATTTAGCTATTTTTTGAATTTACAACGTTTAATTTTGAAAATAAAATTTCCAATTTTTGAAAAGTAGTTGGGAAGCCAGGCAGGAAAGTAACTGGAAATGGCGGTAAATTGACCAACGTTAAAAAAAATTGTTGCACAGTTGTACTACTTGGACTCCTTTCATTATTCCAGAAATTTCTGGGTTTTATTTTTTTTATTTTTATAGAATATATTTTTGTTTTTATTATCACAAATAAATATTTTTTTTTTATTTTTTGCAATTCTAGAAAATATTTTATTATTAACCAATTAAGTAATTGATCACGTGGAGCACCAATCCTGACAACTGTAAAGGAGCTTGCATTTAACTTAAATTGGATGACACTTTTCTAATTTGTGTTTTCTTACAAATTAATTTCTGTTATTATGTTTGAAAAATAATATTTTTGCTAATTTTAAGCATTAGATTTCATTTTTTTATAGGTCATACACCTAAGGAAGGAATTGTTGGATTTTATATGTCATTGTGATGATGGTTTTTGTAAGTAATTGAAATATATATTCTCCATAATTTTGTGATTAATAATATGTTTGTAATTGAGTGTGTATATAGATAATCACAATTAGTCGTGACTAATTTTTCTCACTAATTTAGTGAATGATCACTTTTCGTTAATTTAGCCATGACAATGTACAACCTCTCATTAAAGTTTTATCAGCTTGGTGTCCCTCTCGCTAGATTTTATACACCGTTAACTACTTTGTCAAAGATAATTTATTAACCCTAGCTGAAAATGACGGTTTTCTAGTAGTGTACGATTATAAAAGGATGGTGATAAATCCACACTATTTTGCCATTTAGGACCAAATTACCCTTAATCACATAATTGTATTGAAAGTGGAATTGAGGCCCACACCTCTCGAAACTTCAATCCATAATAATACAAAATTATTTCACCAGACAAGGAAGATGTGATAGTTTTGTAATTAAATTCAAATTTCGCTAATCCTAAAATTAAATTCAAATTTCACTAATCCTAAAATTAATTTTTAAATTAATCGTATTTTTATAACATAAAAGCAAAATCTTTTAATATATAAACCAAACTTAAAACCAAGTACAATTTTTGACAAAAATCAAGCTTCAAAAGAAAATAATTTTCTAAAGTCCCTGTAAAATTTGAACCTAAACTAGAATAAATACATATATGCATGAAATATGAAATCTAACTTAAATCTAAAATACTTTGTTGTTTCTCTTTTACATGGCATTATCAAATTTTTATTAATGGAAACTCAATTCTGTTCATTTCAACCACATTGTAGATCGTAATTCCCAATTTAAAACTTATGTCCTATGTCTGGTAAGTCTTTAACGGAAATTGTCCATTAAAACCACCACAAATACACCGAGAACACTATTATTAACTACGTTGCCGCCGGTGAGAAGATATGTGAATGACGAAAAATTTGCAAAAGTAGATTTTCTCTTCTCTCCTCTCCTCTATGAATCAATTTCTCGCTTCTTTTTTTTCATGAGTTCCGGCTTAACTTCTCTCTCATTCGATTCTTGGGTTGTTAGTTACTTTTCTACTTTGTAATTATGTTCTCTTTTTCTTCTTCGGAGATTTTGTTCTTTTATTTTTTCTGGTTCTCGGGCATATTAATGAAAGTACCGTTTGATAATCAAAAAATTAAACTAGAAAGAGCCTCCATATCATCATATTTAGGAATATAAAGAAGTAAAATCAGTTTCAAATATCATGTACATATAAAATATTTACCTCTTTAATACATATTTAAAAAAAATAGAATTAGATAGAAATTAAACAAACAAATCAAAGAATCAAGTATCTTGCATAAACTGGGCATCTACCGGAAACTATGAAAAACAAGATTCGCAACAAATAAGAGTATAAGACATAGGAGAAAGATGAATGAAAAAAGAAATAAAATTATGGAAAACCAAGAGTCTATCTTTAGAATTCTCATTAATGATGGAAAGAGAAAACTAAAAATCATTATTATATTACAACTAATAAATTCCAGTGGAATTTGTATTGAAAGGGTAATTTGGTCCTAAATGACAAAATAGTGTGGATTTATTCTTTTGGGGTTTGGATTTATCACCACCCAAAATAAAAGTTTTGTTTCTCTTGAATTTATGTACCAAAATAAGTAATAGGAGTATTTCTTTTTAGTAACTTAGTTATGAATGAATGTGAATATAGTAACCTTATAACAAGTTAGTTAGTATCTCTTTACACATTATCACAATGATACAGTGTAAATAGATCACACTAGCTAACTTCCCTTTGATTTTTCTCAAATTAGAATCAAGAATACTCATTTTGAAACTGAAGGAGTATTAGTGTATTTCAACAATGATATCGATTTGACAATATTATAAACTTGCATGGACTCAAATTAAATTTTCTTTTAGAGTACTTGGCGCTACTAGAAAAATCAGAAAACAATGTAGGTAGTGGTGGCCAACGTGTGGCACAATGACACCACGTCATCACTGTCTCATGATAAAGAGATCGTGCTAATGCGTTGTTTTTTACAAATCGAATAGGACGTATTAATATGCTATAAGTATTGAACTTAATTGAAATATTGATTGAGTCTCTCAGTCAAGACATTAGGGCAGATTAATTGCACTCAAAACAGGTGTTGCTCTTGGTTTAGTTTTAAATTATTTTTATTTCATTTTCACTCTCACCCTACAGGATGGTGCCATCTATCTAATACACACTTTGAAATCAAAGTTTTACCTAAAGCTTCACAACAATACTAATCAACTAGAAAGAGACATTGACTCCTGAGTCTCTCTCTTTTTCTCTTTCTTCTTCTGGTTGTAGACTTGTAGTATTGTATTGTATCTTTGTGTTGCCCAAAATATCACACTCCTCACCACCCACTCATGCAGGTCCTCTCTTGCTCCTCCAATTCCTGCAAATTCCCATTTCTTTAAACCTCTATAAACCACAATTATTTAACACAAATCACAATAATTTTAAAATTTTTACTAAGCAGCCATAACTTTTTGTCTCCTCTCTAAGATCGTCGCCGCCGCCGTGTTCTTCATCATGGACGAAATGTACGAAGTGCTCTGCACGACGGCGGAGCTATCGGAGAAGGCTCTGATGTCGCCGGAAAATAATGTACTGATGATGCTCCCGTCGTCGGATTACCAGAATTTCCTCTTCTCATCATCCTCCGCCGCCGGCGCGTTCCGCGATCGTCACCGGAATAGCATCCCGATGTTCGGATCCGACGAGGTGGACCTGGCGTCCGCAGTATCCGAGGCCGGCTCGTTCACGCCCGATTTTCACGGCGGAGGAGGCGGAGTGGGAGTAGGCGTAGGTGCAGGAGTAGAGGAAGAGGAGGATCACGTGTGTAGCGTGATCAAGGCGAAAATCGCATCGCATCCGTCGTATCCGCGCCTGCTCCAAGCCTATATCGATTGCCAGAAGGTGAAAACTGAAAACCAAAACAAAAAACAAAAAAATTTTTGTGGTGCAAGTGCGTAGTGTTTTGCGTGGATAGAAAACGGAAATCGAGCGCAATTATTGCATAATTTTTTCTTCTTCCACTGTTGTTGCTTTGGGTTTGGGTTTGGGTTTGGGTTCTAGCAAATATACTGTGAGTGTGTGTCAGTACTCTCTCTCCAGATGAATACAGTATGCAGGACCTAGAAGAGGAAAAACACATACACCACTATAGCAGTAGCCGGTTCTTCATTTGTTTCTGTCTTCTCCGCTTTTCATTTCAACCTAATATAGACTTGTTTTCTTGTTGTTTAGTTTCTATTTTCTCGGGAAACAAACACGTAGTTTGGAAAGTTCCAGTGATACTGAGAAAATTTCACTGTCTGAAGCTTTTTTGGTTTGTTGATGATATGTTATGAACAGGTTGGGGCGCCTCCGGAAATTGCGAGCTTGTTGGACGAAATCCGACGAGATAGCGACCTGTGCAAGCGGGACGCAGTGTCGTCTTGCTTGGGAGCAGATCCTGAGCTTGATCATTTCATGGTCCGTCACTCTCTTTCTTTTTCTCCAAGTTTCCTTTTATTTAATTTCGAAAATTACTTTATATCGGTTTCATGAATTTTTATTTTTCTCCGCATAAATACAGGAAGTGTACTGCGATATGTTGGTCAAGTATAAATCTGATCTAGCAAGGCCTTTGGACGAGGCCAACTCCTTCTTGAACAAGATCGAGTTGCAACTCAGCAATCTCTGCACCGGTACGATCTCCATCTCCGGTCAGTTCTAATTTTTCTAATTTTTTGTTGAAACTTTTTTTATAATTGGATTTCACAGTTGTAGCTAGCTAGTTTATGCTGTTCATGGCGCAAATTTGCCATACACAGCAACTGTAAGACTTGTTGAATAATAATCAAAAGTTAGTGAATAAACATACAAACAGAGAAAATAACCAAAACCCTAGAAATGAAAGAGACTCGAATGTCTTGGATTTCAGGTTGTGCCGGCCAATGGCCTGCTCTTGCTCTTTCTATGATTTGGATATGGTTGAGAATTTTGTGATCCCATGTTGTGAAAGCTGTGCATTTTATTCATAGAAGAAGTGACTTTTTTTATGAGCTATAGTAATATATATAGTAATACTATAATAATAAGCTCCTGCTGCAGTGATTGACCTTGTAATGCTACTGATGGAAGCTTTTTCTTTTTAAGTTCATGGCATGCTATATTCTATGTTTTCTTTTTTCCTGAAAGGTTAAGATGACAAGTTATATACTAACATTGGAACTCATCACTTGCATTTTCAGATTTTCTTGTACTGGTCTATTGTTTGGCTGTGTTGTGCTTATCTATTTATTTTGTGGTGAACCTTTTCTTTCTATCATTTTCTCCAATTTCTTGTTTGACTGAAATTTTGAAAACATGAAGGTCCATATAGTAAATCCTGTTATGAAAATCTTTGGGATCTAACAAATCCTTTTGCACCAGAGATTCTGAATTTGACATTTCACTGACATTGAATTGTTTATTCTGGAACTGCAATTCACAAAGCTATTTTTGCACCTTGTATAAAGATTGGTAACAGCTTCATACAGTATATTGTTCAAATCCAAATGATAAATTGATGGCCAATGCTCGAGGTTATGTGTTAAATTAATACCATATTTTATGTGAAAAAGAACCCTAGCATGTCTTCTGGTGCATGCATTTTGGTTGGATAATCATATATATTTAGTCTTAAGTGTGGTCAACTGGCATGAGATTGTCTCATTTTACTCTTAACATGACACTAACTTTCTTTGTGAAGCATAACTCAGTTTGCTTTCTCAAATGTACTTAAGTTGCCATGGGATCAATTAGTTTTTTTCTATATTATTTGGAACCATTATTTTTTCTCGGGATCTTTGAATGAATGTGGACAATTAAGCTGTCACTTTTTTTAATTCAACATAGGCACTATGTATTAGTCACCATTATCTTGTTTGCTTCTTTTTCTTTTGAGCTGTTTTTTCAACTTATTTTTTAAGTAATAGTCTGAAGAACAATCTATAGATGTAGTGATGTCTTACATATACTAGTATTTTATTTAACAATGTAGTAATAATCTTCTTGTTGCAAAATGAATGGGATGGATGTCTGGTTTATTGTGATGGAGGGCCTTTAATAATTTGTTATCTAGTTTAAGATGCTCACTTCAAGTTCCAATAGAACATTATAGATATATATACAGACTGTGTTTAAGAGAGAGAGAGAGACCTTGGGCATTGGGAATTGTTCAAGGCCTGACTGATCTGCAACTAAAGTTATGGACCTTCTCATAGTTTTATCTTCTTGAAACTTGGTTGATGCAGCATGAAATCTCATCTTAACCATTTATTTATCATTATCATCATTCCAATTTCAGCTTCCTTGTACTTGTAAAAAGTTGTTTACCTAGTTTTATTATTAAACATTAAAATAGAGGCCACGGTGAAGGAAGTCAAGTGTTTAGCCTGTCATATTTAATTAGAAGATTCTTACAACACACTTGAAGAAGTCCAATATAGTTTTCTCCGAAGATTGATGGTGTGTTTCTGCTCATATGTTTCTTTGAGATCCAACGCTTTTTACTTATATTTATTCTGTTGATTGCATGTGTAAGTAAAATAATAACTCAAAACTACAAATAGGCATAGAACAATAAAGATTTGCTGCGAATAATGCTCCTTTAGAGGTTTTTAAATTGCTTTGCCATAAATTTATATGGATATACAGTGTAAACATGCTTTTGTTAAAGCATCTGTATCAGAGAAAAGCTGCTGTTGTTTCCATTTGCACAGAGTGGAACTGGAGCTCGTGCTATTGGCATGGGTAGATAGCAGCTTTAGACGTCCAATGGTGATGATTATTATTATTATTTCTGCATTGAGAGTCACTGTGAAAAAAGTTCGGTTCAAATCGCAGTAATGATATGGTTGGCAGCTATATATAATCGTCGGCTGTCATGAACCAGTGTGTTCTCCTCAGTTTTCTTTTATGAGGTAAAGTTTAGATTCTCTAGACACATGATGTGAACATTGCAGATGTCCAGGCATTGTATATGCATATATTCACATGACCAGCTCGTGTTAAGGTACATATGTTTAGGGTTAGCTGCCGTGCTTATAAGACCTTTCTTCCCTTTATGATCTTAGTTGTCAATGATCACTTCATTTAGCTAGCTTAGCGACACTCCAGGTGCCACATCTTTTGCATCTGTGGATAGATGATCAAACTGTTGTTTATTTATTCACGAAAAAGCAAAAAAAGAAAGAAAAAGGAAAGGCCTTTTACATATACTAAGTGTTTCATAACTGTTCTTCCTCCTTCGACTTCCAGATCGTCAGAGTTGGTTTGGTCCGGTCTTTTAGCAAAATAAGCTTTTGTTGTAGAATCATTTCTCTTATGTTATTCTGACATAGCAAAGATGGATATGCTAGTCTGATTTTAACTGCGTGAGTTGTATATCTTAGATTTTTGAAATTCCGCTTTATTGTTTTGATATTAAAGTAGGAGTTATATACCTATAATTAGGTTCTGTGTTCTTGGTGGTGGATTAACCACGAACATTGCTTAATATATAATGAGTTTATGTCTCTACTGTTCTTTTACAATAGTTATCCATGATCTGTCATTAGACAGGACAATTCTCTGATGGATATGCATTGGTTTTCCTCATTGTAAAATATCTACATTTTTTAGTTTTGGCTTTATTTTTAATGGTCAGAGAACAGAAATATGAAACATGATCGCTAATGTCATTTGTGTGTTGCTTTTCTTCTAATCTAAAGAAGCTGCATATTCCCATATTGTTTGACATCTATCTCTTCCCAGTTGAATACAATACACATGTGCTGTTATATGAAAATTTTGTAGTTTTGGAGT
Source organism: Pelargonium citronellum (assembly GCA_036897665.1). Lineage (NCBI taxonomy): Eukaryota > Viridiplantae > Streptophyta > Magnoliopsida > Geraniales > Geraniaceae > Pelargonium > Pelargonium citronellum. The sequence continues at coordinate 10,335 of JAYMSZ010001794.1, forward strand.
ATCCTACTGTTTCCTGAGCTTGGCTCAACTCCGACTATATGTTTGAGCATTTTAGAGCACTTATTAATCCTTCCACACACACGATTCAAACATCAAACTTAGTACTTCTCATTCACTGGAATTTGGATAACACGAACTTAAAAAAGTCGTTGGAGTTTAGAAGAGCAGGCAGGTGAGATAGTGAGTCAAAGAGTGTTGAACAGAAAATAGATATTAGGAAGAGCTCTTTTTGTGTCCTGGAGCTTTTTGTGGGGTTTAATATCTCAGTCCAGAGGAGACCAATGGTGAGGGAAATGCCCGGGTGGAGCGAGGGAGTGGTCGGAATTTCACATGGGACTCCTGCAGATTTCGCAGTGGGAGCAGGGAGGCTTTTTGGTGTTTTCTTGAAATCCATCACACGCACTCATCTACTCAGCCACACCGCCCTGCACCTTGGCATAGGCTAGTGCTTGTCATTTCCTTCTATGGAGACCCACTCTTTTTTTTGTCTGCCTCTTTTCTTCAGCATCTATCTTCAATATGTTTTCACTCTTTCCTTCTGAAAAGTAATGGAGCCCTATAAACTTTCTAGGACCCAACACCTCTGCCCTTACTGTGTAGGACCCAACATTAAGTGTGTTTTTAAAAAATAGTATGCTACATTAATCAATTTCATCAATTTGTTTTTATCCTACTGTAGAAGTCTCATGTGCTGTGATGAATGACTTGGACCCCACCCTGGCTTTCCAGATTTGGCAATCACAGTGGAGGTGGGGTAGTTGGCAAAGGTCTAGAGGAAAGGCAATAAATAATTTCTTCTTTTTTCTTCTTTTTGAGTCAACTATGTTTTGCTTTCCAGTAAAGTCTAAAATTAAAATTACAGGGACTGAGAATGGGGTGTGTATATTGTGGGTTGTGACTGGGCGACTGGCTGATAGGAGGCATAATATTAGTTGCAGTTACATATGCATACTAGAGGAAGAAGAATTGGGGTCTACTGTTTTTTTTTGGTCACAAACCTGTTTGGGGTCCACAGATTCAGGGTATTATTGCTTCTAGAGCAGCCATTGGGCCCATGCTAACTTATCATGTACCCTCTGATTGATTGGGGTGGTAGATGGGAAGGTGAGAGGCTGTGGCAGTGTTTTGTGGACCTCAGTCTGGCTCTAGTGGTGTGGGTAATGGACTAGGTGGCCTAATGGTAATTCAGTCATTTTGGTGGACAGGGTTTATGTTTCTATTATCTACTACTGTCCCCATTTGACCACTCTACCTTTTTCTGTGTGTCTGCATTTCAATTGTGATTTGTCTAGTCTCTATTGAGCTTTTCTGTAGATTTAACCCTCCTTTTTTAGTTAGTAACCTAATTTCTCTTTCAGATTTTGGAAATATGACAATAGTGAGTATGTTAGTAATGGGTTCTGAGATGGTTCTATACCAAATGTTCAACAGATGGTGAAAATGAACTGATTTTTTTTAGGTGACGACGTAATTCGACTCGTATTTGTTTGTACTAATTTATGCAACTGTGAATGAGCAGATGAAGGTGGTGCTGCCTCGTCGGAGGAGGAGCAAAGTGTGGGAGAGGCGGAGGTACAGGAGGAGTCTCAGAGGAGTGAAAATCGCGATCTTAAAGATATACTCTTGCGTAAATTTGGCAGTCACATTGGCACCTTGAAGTTGGAGTTCTCGAAGAAGAAAAAGAAAGGGAAGCTTCCACGAGAAGCAAGACAAACGCTACTAGAGTGGTGGAATGCTCACAATAAATGGCCATATCCAACGGTAAAATATTTGTTGTATGAGTAGTGGCACCATAGTAGTTCAATATTGAGAAGCTAGTAACGTCGATATGTTATGTTATTGAGGTTTGGCAGGAAGCGGACAAGATTGCGTTGGCTGAATCGACGGGACTAGATCAGAGGCAAATCAACAACTGGTTCATAAACCAACGGAAACGACACTGGAAACCATCGGAGAGCATGCAATTTGCAGTAATGGACAACATTTCTGGGCATTTCTTCGCTGATGACTGACTGAGATCAATGCATATGTATATTCTCATCATCAAATATGTCGTGTGCCTCCATTGCCTTAACATGCTTGTTTGTGCTGCTGGATGGCTTCATGTGTACCCTGAGATGTATTATTATATTCTTAATTCACTTGAATTTTAACACTTTACTGTCTGGGAAATTTTTAAAGGAGAAATAATTGTATCTTGGTTATGTATATTGTTGTGTTCATTTATGTTTGATTAATGAGAGAATGTAATGCCAATACATGTATTGGATGTCTGTATTTCTATTTTCAACACAAGTAAAGTGAAGTTTTAATCTGACTTCCCTGCTCTATTGTTAGTGACCTTGTGATCAATAGTTATGGTTTATCTGATCTAGGGCTAAGAAAGATCTAGTTGGGAAAGTTGTGTTCATGCTGATTACCATAAAAGCCAATTTTTTAGTTGGTTTAATGGCTAAATACCATACACGGATTCCTGAAATGTATCATGTTGTGCTTAACCGCCTATGTGTTGCATGTATTTATTTTGTAATGATGCTACTACTTGTACTGTGACGAACAAATGGAAGCGGAAGCCGAGAGACTGATGAAGTGGAGGCGGCAACAGCAACGGTGGTTCGAAGGAGGCAGCGTCGCCGATGGCTCAAAGGAAAAGATTTGGCTGGCCTCCTTTCCTACATTTGGTGAATGATGATGACTTAGGATTATGATTTAGGAATGCTAACTATATATTCATACAAGGGTAGTTTTGTCTTCTTACAATTAAACCTAACAGTATCATTAACAGTTGAGACATTTATATTTTTCATACATGAACTTTCATTACATGTACAAATAGACCCACTTTATCAAACTTTGTACAAATAGATACATGAACTATTAATTTTGTACAAATATGTGATCAATCCTAACGGTGTTAAAAATTTCCGTTAGTTTATGCTTATGTGAAACTTGTGTGACAAACTATTAAAAAAAATTAACCAACATTTTTAATTTAAATAAAGAGTAATATTGTACCTTTTAAAAAAAAGTAATGTTGTGTAATATGGTTGAACCAGA
>JAYMSZ010001795.1:0-13388 GCA_036897665.1 Pelargonium citronellum
CCCGGCAGGGGCGGTGTTGGTTTTGGCGCACCTGGAAGGCCTAGCTATTAGACTAGCATGTTAATGAAGATGAAATATTTTGTTTTGTTTTGTTTTGTTATGAATGATATTTTGATTTTAGGCTTAATATTAATCCAAATAAAATGAAGGCTTGGGAAGTGGTCATTCTTTCTACAAAAAGAAACTAAGTCTATAGCAAAGCAAGTGTTGCTCTATCTAATCTAACCCTCTATTTCATGTCACTTTTCAAAGCTTCCTAAGGAAGTCATCAAAGAGCTACAAAATGTCTATTTTCAAAGGTTAGTTTTTTGGATGCAACACTGGGAATAATGCTCCCCAACTAAGGGGAAAAGCCACGCCATTAAAGCCCAATACATGATAAATCCACAGGGACAAAAGTTTATCATAAGCCGCAATAAAGGAAGCATTAGAGTATCGGAGGGACTCGAGAAAAAAAGAAGAGAAAGAAGTACCCAGAAAAGAGTCTTGGAGTAACACTAATTAGTTAACTCTTCTGAAAAGTACAGGCTTATATTGATGATGTATTGTCTTAGTTAACTTACTATCTTTGTCAATGAATGAGGTTAAAAAATTAAAATTTGTTGTATTTTCTTTTAACTTCTATCTCTGTGTGTATCACTCAACTACTAAAAAAAAGTGAAGCTAAATAAAAAAGTGATGGCTTAGCTTTGAGGAGCCTGTCTGTTATGAACTTTTTGCCTCTTTGTCACGCGAGGTGGTGGAAGAGGTTCTCAAGAGAACATAACTTCATGCAGAAGAAATTCATTTGTCATAAGTACAATTGGGGACATGAAATTCATGGCCAATATCAACACTTTAATGGGAGGCTCGAACCAGATTCATGAGGGGGATCAAGTGTGTATATACCTTTGCTGATGAAAAATAGAACTCAATAGAGCTCCTGATCAAGCAAACACATTCTCTTGTACTAAAATCTTATAGCAATTATGTTTTTATTATTATTACAAAACAATGATGAATAAATTTACACTTGACACAGCATGGATGACAAGCATCACAAATCACAAGTTCTCTTGTAAGCTTCCATTAAGAGAGCTGGTCAATCACAAATAACATGTCCCAGCATTCACACGTACATTTGATTGTACATGGTAATTACTTTATCTACAAAGTGAGTGAATTTGCCATGAAAATCACGCTTTCATTTATACATGATGGGAATAAGATTTACTCGCTTGCATTTGCAAGCCCAACCATTTTGAGCATATTGCGATCCTCCTTAAATCTCTCTAATACTGAACCCTTGAGGGCGTCGGCTCTTTCTTGTTGTGCCTCTTTTGAGACGATGCCCCAGCATTCTATTACTTCTGGGCATATTTGGTTCATCTTGGAGAGGCAAGGGCTTCCAAATGTAGAGCAGCTGAAGGTCTGCCCTTGATCAAAGTTTGCTGAGAGGAAGAAACCGAAGTGGTTCACTTTTCCTCCAAACCCAATCCCATTCGGGATGTTTTCAGAACTGAAATTCACAGCACACTGAAACAAATGCATAATCAAAATTTACAAATCGTGACAGATTTAATTTGTAATGCAAGTCATGTTAATGCAAGTGTTTGTCTTCTAAGTTATAGCATATGCTGGGGCATGCACAAAAATGAACAAAAGCAGCAGGCACGGGATGTAATATTATAAGATATCTGATTTACACTCCAATAATTTATATGAAACCTAAAAACAATAGGAAAGTTACCCATTGCAGATTAGTGTTTGCTCCGCTCGGCCTGAATATAGATGCCTTTGGATATAGTTGGAAAATAAAAGACTTCATATCACCATAGAAATCACTATGCTTCTCCCAAGGCTGAGAGGCATAACCGCCATAAATGTACCCTTCTTTATCTTTAATAATCAACACTGTTGGGCCTTCATCATTTCTACAGTTCAAGTAAACAATGATCAATTTGATTCCTATATTAAATCTTTTCCTGAAACCATTCAGGGAAAGGATGGAGAAGCATAAAACTATATCATTTTTATACTCTATAGATTTGAGTTCACACTCCAGGTGGATATTAATCTAGAAAGCAGGCTGGACAAACCCAAGTTACAAGGTATAAAAAAAATATATAGCTAGAGGTAATGAAAACTGTTCTCAAAGAACTTTAAACTAAAGATCTGTGTCACTGACAAGTAAGACAAAGTTACTCACGCAATTTTACCCAGGAAAGTATTGAAGCTTTGGCCATGAAGAGAACTATGGTACAGAAGTTTCCATTCCTCCAGATCTTCATGAGAAAGGAGTCCTCCGATATGCCAAGCATATTCCTTCTTTAATGTTATCATATTAGAATCAATATTCTCTGGATGCAATAGCTGAGGTACTTGAGAACCCAGTCTTCCTACAGAAAATAATAATAAAACCTTGCACATTATATGGTGTATTCCTCGACAGTCATAGTAAAACCGTACTCTGCATAGTCATAGTAATAATTAACTAGAGCCTTAAATTTCCAATGACGTATATATATGCTACTGAGAGATCGGAATGAATCTGGAAAATCGCACTTGGAATGAATGAATGAACTAAGAAGACCGGAAAATGGATATAAAAGAGAAAAAACCTGAATCAGGTGGTACCAACAAGTTTCCAAGGAACTTCCTGGCAGATGGTATAAGAGTACACCAGCTTCTGAAGTCCTCAAAAGACATACTTTTTTCAGTTTTCCCTTCACAGTTATTCGAAAAAGTTGTAGCATTAAGAAATACGTCTAGAATGTCTCGTTTTGAGTTTGACTGAGGTTCGGCGCTTTCCATAGAAAATATACAGTAAAATATTGCAGTCAAAACAGTTTCCAAATCAGACCTGCCAAGAGATGTTAATTATGTCAGACATTAATGACAACTTTAAGCCATTAAACATAGTTGTATGACATTATACCAAGTAGTAATTTATGAACATTCCATTCCATCAATTATGAAGACCCCCTAATTCTCCCCATCCAAACTTCAAATACCATAGAGGCTAATTACACTTGTTTTACAATAAACATAAACCTAAAGCCACAAAGCTCGAGTATTTACTTATCAATTCTAATGATTTTATCCCATCTTCCTCTCTTAGATATTTGGATTATTCAAAGAATAACAAATCAAACCCAATGAGTACCAGACATGGTTATAGTTTTACCTCAGAACGATGCCATCACCATTTACATCTAACAACTGATATATAAACTCATCAATATCATCTTTAGTTCCTTTTTCATAAGAACCCTGCAAAATCCAAATGGAAGTAAACACGGTACAGTTATGCATACTGATTACACAATTCTACAAGTTTGCAATGTAAATTCAAAAAAACAATTGAATGGTCATGAAAAATGGAGTTTTGGGAACTTGCTTTAGCAATTACAAGATCTTCGAAAGTAAGTCTCTGGTCATTGCGTTTCTGTGTAATCAGATTGAACAATCGTTCTCCAAGCGGATTCCTGAGTCCATAATGCACCTGATAGAAACAAACCATCAATTTGATAAGATTTTGGGGCTTGAGTATTCATCAATTTGTGACCAAATCGAAAGAAAAAAGAAAGTGTGAAGAAACGGACCTGAAAAACTGAGCAAGAGACGAATTCACCATTGCTATTTGACTGGGCAGCTAGAGACGCAAACAGTGATTTGAGATCTTCCAGTTCCTTGGGAGTGAAAGCTCTGCAACATAATAAACCCAAGTGTCAATTGAGCAATTCGATGTAGAGAAAGAGAATTAGGGTTTTGAAGAGAAGAACCTGGAGGCAATAACGAAGCGAGGATCTGATGAAGGTGACTGAGCGTTCCCCATTTTTGGCGTCTCTTCAGATTTCAGAAGATCATCTTGACAGCATCTAAATATGGATTTTATTTTGGACTTTCTTTTCCAAACTGTGTCCCTGTACTTTTTCGTATTTTGTAAATAGCACCTATACTTTCTTATTTCATGTTTGTTCCACTAGATTTCTGGTATTAGCATAATACGCATGTTTGTCTTTAATTTATTTCATTGCGACATTTTAATTTATTTATTTCACAGCGAGTTGTTTGGAATTGGATGCTCCTCTGAATTTGTGTGTACTGGAAAAAGGGGTGAGAAATGTTGATGCGTCTATATTGAATGTTAAAGTGTGATTTTGTCTTTCCACGTGTTAGGAGGATCATTTTAAAATTGTTCTAAATTTGAATTTTTGAGAATGAATCTAGAGGCTTAGGCACTCGGGACAAAAATCAAAGGCTTAGATCCTTGCTCTAAGTACCTGAAGCTTACGCAAGAGTAACACATCATTAGGAGGAGACCCGAGTGTGTGGCTGGGAATTCGCCTCGAGCAAGAGAGTAAAAATCTAGTTTATGGACTTTGAATCACACCCCGCTAAGAAGGGCTCGACAAAGAGTTACGAGAGATAGAGAAAAGCTCTATGTAAATTGTAAAATCTCATCCTCTTACTAATGAGAGATATTTATATTTACAACTATTCTCGTCACATATTGTGGTGTTGTTTAATGTTGGTGATGTGGAGTTTGATTCGCTTGTTGGAGCTTTATCCTTTTGGATACATTGACAAAGAGCGTCGAATGAGACTCATAATAACTCACGTATCCCCTCCAAATATTGCAGGGACGAGTGAAACCCCTAAAAGCCTCTACTACTTCACGCAACATCTTAGTGTTCAGTAGAACAAGATGTCATGGTGGTGGACCAGTGAAGCAAAAAAGCCTTGGAGGTGATATGATGATGTGGTAATCTTGGTAGTATTTGGAGACTAAGTGTTGATGAAAGGTGAGGAACTCTTATTATGGTGTCCGTTTACGAAAGAGAGGTGATGAGTGCACGTGCACAGAAACAATCTAGAAACCAAGGCTGCAACATTAAGAATGAGTCCGCGACATGAAAATAGAGACGATCTTCCTTCGTTTACGAACTCTCTAATTGACACGGTTGCCTTTTATGGAGCCTAGGTGTTGAGGCCTTTTTCGGGAGTTTTGGTGCGTCTTGTGAGAGGTAAATGTCTGTATTATTCCTTAGATCATGAAAAGAGGAGCTCTTTGTACCACTATGTAATCGGGCTAAACGTATACATGTTCAAACTCTTTGGAGTTGTGCTATTCTTAATCGAATTCTACGTAATTGAGCCCTTAGAGGTTGAATTCTTCAGTGACAAGTCTCTTTGTTCGTCAAGGATCATGGTACCATAACGATGTCTCGACTGATGGAATAATGTCACATCATGAGATTGAAAGTTGGTTCTTTTCGGAACCCCTTAAAATATGACCATCGGAATGAGGCCGCGACATGGTACCATAATAGAGATTCGAGACTTTTGAGAATCAAGGCTTCTAACTCACGACTCACGAGGTTGCAACATGAGACTATTTACATTGCCGATAATTAAGATTTTTAAGACGAGGCCGCAAACGTGTTCAATTAAGGCCGCGACATGGGATCGGGAGTAAATCTCTAATACTTGCAACTTGCAAGAATCAAGATTTTTGACATGAGACCAGAAGTAAGCTTTTTTGAAGTTCGACAAACTTCATCGAAGAACAAGAGTGATAATGCAAGGGAGTTTGAAGTTGTTTAATCATAACGTCGGGCTCCAAATTTAAGAAATGCTTATAAGAAGAAAAAGAAAAAGAAAATGAAATTTCAGTATTTTTGTAGATAAAAAAATAACACTTTGAAGATGATTTTATTCAAAAGCAGTAAAATAGATGAGAACAATAAAAAACTGTTATTTTGTTAGGTGAAATTTATCCACCAAAAAGTCCGATCAAATTCAGTGATCAGATTGAGTTCCAGTCTCGTAAAACGCACCGTTAAATGGCGACGATAGTTGAGACCAATACTTTCAAGCTTCAACTACATTGTCTGCCCCAAGTCATCCCTTACAAGTCCTCAACAATTGTGGAATTAACCCAAAAATGCTCGTCTCAGTCTCTGTGAGCTTCGATCTGTAAGTTTTGCTGCTCATATTTTTCTTTACAAACTATAAATTTTGCATAACCCATCAATTAGTTTTGTTTTTTCTCTGCTCCATGATCTAAAGATCTGTTTGGGTGGTGAGAAAGTTTAGAGAAACCACGCATTTTGGATCATGTAGTTGAGCCTAACCTGCAAAGACAGTGCTCATCATTGACTTGCATAAGCCATTTTCTTAGCATTATGACAAGCTATTTCAAGTAATGGACCGGCATGTATTAATGTATGATTATTTCTGTTACCATTTTCAGAGGAGACATAAAAAAGTCAAAATGGCTTGCAAAATATGCCCCAAATATTTGTTTGACTATGGAGGTTTAAATGTTGATCAGTGTTTGGTAAAAAGTAAAGGATTTCCGTTTTGGTTCAGAGGTTTCTTCAAGATTGATATGGCTGTATGTTAATTATTACAGGCAGCAGCATTAGGGCCATCTGCAACAATGTCAATGTCCAGGCATTGGGTACTTGTTTTCTTGCTGGTGATAATTGTATTCACATCACAGTTCGAGTGGAAGCAGCAATTTGGGGATGAAACTGAGTCAAGTCCAGCCACTTCCTATAAGGAGCAATATACTTCACAGAGGGAAGAAACCGTCAAAGAAAAGGTGAATTTTCAGTGGATAATTTATTTTGCTATATTGAAGTTATTGATCAATGGAAGAAGAATTTGGTTGAGCAATGTTTAGTGTGATAGGAGAAATGGGGTTTGATAAAAAAACTATTAGGTCACTAGTTCCAATCCTCATGAATAGTAGTATTGCTGATACTTTTTTTTTATGAAGTCTGTGTTTGCACGTGTGACTCAATGGCTAGCAAAAATGATTTTGGCAACTTCATTTAGGAAGACATAATACTTAAATTGGAATTTAGTAGAGAACCTTGAACCTGGTATTTAGGAACTCAATTTTCCAGGGAAAGATTGACAAGTAATTTATCTTAGACGAGTATCATTGGTACTTACCTTAGTAACTTGCATATTATGTAATGATTGCACAGCATGACTTTCAAACTATCAGTGTTGACCAACTTCAGGATAGATTCCCCTTGATACTAAAGCAAAGAGTATTGAAATTAAGGGAAAATATTACCTACCTAGTGCCTTCACTTCCTTGTCAAGCTGTTAATACCACAGCTTGAGACAAATTCTACTGTCTTCCTAGTCATTTACTTATAGTTGATCACGTTGTCATCACATTCAGAACTTTTGATACATGGATCCAACCAGCAGGCCAAGCACAGGTAGTATGAGTCTAACTGGATTTTTAGGAAGGGTTCTATCAAGTCCCGGCAGTTGATTACAAAGCTCTACTGTTCAGTGGTGTATCATCAACATCTGCCCACCCCATCATAGATAAATTTAAATATGATATACATTTTTGGAAAGCTTATTTATCAACATTGAATTTTCATCCCCAACCAAGCCATCAACCAAACCTGATATGGGGTACTTTACTACTTCATTGTTGAGATTCATAACCTTCTTGTCAGTGTGACCATCCTATGCAATACTCTTGTGAGACGTTTCCTTCACTTTTTATTTTCTTTTACTGTACATGTAAAATTTTCCAAGTGACATCAGATTCTCTTTCTTCAAAGCATGATATCAACTGAAGTTACTAACCAAATTGCAAGGTTTTCAAATAGTTGATCTCTTTGCTACTAAATTAGTCATGTAATAAAGACTGAAAATTTAGAGACTTTTCTTTCAATCCTTCTTTCTGGAGATTTTATGTAATAAAGACTGAAGAACTTCCTCAACCTGTTTGAACATTAGCCTAGCAATGAGGGTGAGTGTGCATGTGCTGGGAGATCCTTGTGGGTTATCTTCAGCCAGTTTCCTGTTTTCTAAGGCTAATATGGGAAAAAGGATATAACTCTGTGACATAAACCTGTTTCGGAGTCCACAAGTTGATATAACTACTTCACATTTTTCTATTGTAGGGTGTGGCAACCTATTGTTTGTCTATACCTACTTTCTTTCTGGCAACTGAATTGCGAATGTTCCAGTCACACCAATCTGCATGCAAGTAGTAGAAAAATTGACTGATCATAATATTCAGTGTTCTGTCATCTCAGCCAATTAGGTGAAAATACCCAAGGTTTGAGCAACGATTTCTGTCTTGTGGATGGTTTGTTGGAAAGATGAGTGTGTGCGGCATTTCTGTATGTTCTGATTCTAACTTTGCTATGGAACATCTATAGGGTAGATGGGTTTTCTGCAATGATGCTTATGAATTGATGTATGTCTTTGGTGTGTGCGCCTTACATTTTCAGTGACTGTCATGAAAATAATAATCAGAAATTAGCTCAAATATATCAATTATCTGAACCTTTGGTTTGATCAACAGTGTTATATAATTCTTAGTTTAACATGGCATTGTTCTTCGTGCTGCCCTTTGTCTTCTCTCACTGTTACTGGATGTTACTGAAGTCTTGGTTTATCTTCGCCATTCTATTCTCTGCATTGTATTCACTATTTTCCACACTATGTTATCTAAGTTCCGAAATGGCATAAATCTTTGGAGTTGGGTTTCCAATTATTTTATTGGTTGTTTGCTCTATGCAGATAATCCTCTCTCAAGAGAGGAATATTCGGAAACTTAACGAGCTTGTGCGGAGTCTTCAAGAACATTTGAAACAATGTAGGGGCAAGAATGAGGTTCTAAATGGCGCTGCAATACCTGAGACAGTAACTCTTATTGAGAAGGAGCAGAATATTTTAGAGGATTAGTCAACAATTGCTGACTTTTAAACATTGATGTGTTTGGTATGTGATAGTAGGATAGCTTTGTTTCTCTTTTCAAGCAATGCAGCTTTACTATGGGTCGTATTGACTTTGTTTCAGTTGCATATATTACACAACCTTGAGTCTACACCATCTCTTGTCAATATATCATTAATGAGTAAAGATAATCTGTTCTATACTTCTATAGTTCTCACAAATCATTGCTGTGCATCTCTTTAGAAAGAGCTAGATTGTTACAGTTGAGTAAATATTGCAGACTTTGCAGTCCATATCAAAGAGGTCTTATTAGTTATTACTGACTACTGAGTAGTGTGTGATGCAAAATAGAAGAGACCTGGTGGTTTAGGTTTCAATTTTGAGGATTGGGGAATAGAGATGGTTGAAATTTTTGGAAAACAAATTGGTTAATTCACTGTCTCATGCTCTGCATTATGTTCTCACTGCTACAATGAATTTCAAGTATTATGTTCTGCATGTCTCTTTTTGTAAGATTGAAGAATTTCGATTCATGCACAAGCAATCCAACTGTAGGAAGTAGGAACAGTGGCTTACATGTTGTTTGTGCTATTAGTTTTAAACTTATGCTCTTAACTTGAAACTTATGCATCTGGGTTTTGTGTTACGGACCTGTTATTTTAATTTGTTTCTCCTTTCATACTTTATATTGCATTTAAACTGCAAAAGGGCAATAGAACTGTAATGGCCATTGGTATTGAAGGGGATTTAACTCCATGGGACAGTCACAGGTTATTACTATATTCTGCAGAAACATTCGATTTGTTTGGTACCATTAGTGGAATAGTACAGTGTACAGCTGGTTTTCATTTCATACACAACAATATTGATATCTTACTATGTATTGTTGGGTGGAAATTCTTCTTACATGAACCGTACTGTTACACTGTTTAATGCCATTATATATTTCCCTCTCTTGTACTGAACTCGTGAGATTCAATTTAAAGTCAGCGTCAGCTACACCTTATGCTGTTGATTTGGTTACAACTTACAAATAGCTTCTTGTTCAATTTCTGTCTCGGTGCCACTGGAGAACAGACCCTTGGAATATTGGAGTCTTGCTGCGATTGGATGATGAGAGAGCCTCAAAACGATTTAAGGTAAATTCTTGTTCTGGTCTAGTAATTTACTGTGGTGTTGAAGCTTTTGTGATGTAACTGCTCCATCTTTAACAAATCATTGTCTCTGTTGCTGATTCTTTGAAAAGCCATTAGGCCATGTAGTTAGCAGTATATGAAACAAGACATGGACATTTGTGAATCCAAATCCTATGTATGCACAATCAAAACCAGACATATAATGTAATTTCTCACAGATGTGACCTTTGTTGCTTCCCTTAATGATTAGCTTTTAATTGTAGCTGTGGTTGTAGTTGAAGTATAAGAAATGATCACCATCACGCTGAGCTGATAATATGTTGCTATCCATCTTTTTCTTGTACACTAATTGTGCCACTGCATCATTAATGCCTCCTCTACAGCCCCTCTAACTTTTCATTCTCGTCAACTTCTTCGCTACTAATTAGTGCTGACAGTTCGTGCGTGCGTCGTGTCCGTGTTGTGCTGAAAAGGTTGTTTGTGTGCAGCATGACTCAACACAAACACGACACATTTAACATGGTAACTAAATGAGTCGTACTAACACAATATGACAGGAACACAACTCAACACATTCTGAACTGTAGAATCAACTACACGACACTTTCCAACATGTTTGACACAACACGACCCAACATATTTGACACGTTATTAATCTTAATTTACAATTCTATCTTTAATTGTGTGTTTCGTGTTATGTCACAACGTGATTGATTTCTCTAACACGGATAGGACAACAAAATTAAAGTGTTATGTTAACATGAAAGAAGCTCTACCTAACCCAATGGTAGTGACGCAGTTGGCAACACATGTTGCGTGAGTGAGAAGAGCGTTTGCGTTCGAATCCCACTCAACATACCCAAGAAGAGAGTGAAAGCTTTATCTGTGAACAAATCTCGAATGAGAATTATTCTGAGTGTGGTAAAATAGTTTAAAATTGCAACCGTGAATGTGCGGACTCACTTAGGAAGCTTAAGTTATAAAACCGAAAAAGAAGCTCTACCTAAGATATACAAGACTGTATTAAATAAGTGTGATATTTGGACCGTAAATCTTAAAGGCCCAAACTCAGAAGCCCATGGACAAGAAGTTGTCTTCGTCCGGATCAAGAAAGATCTCATTTTTCTTTTAATTTAAAAAAAGTGTTAAACATGGTACACGTGAAAAATACCATTTATCACGTGATATTGTAGGCCTTCAATGGATATGGCTAGCAGTTGTTTTCGTCCAATTGTTGCTGCTGTTTAAAATCCTAAAATTTAATAGCTAGCAATCAACAATTTCGAAGAAACATGCAACTATATCTTCCAAAATGAAAAAAATTAAGTCACTGTAACAGGCAAGTTTGACAAAGAGACAAATGACCTACTTAACTTGTGGGTCACTTGGTTAACAAAGCAATATGCAAACAAAAAATACTCCTAAACTTTGTTTTTTTTTATCTCAACACTACTAAACTTAGTCATAAGGACTAAAACATTTAAAATAATCAAGTTGATGACATTGGAATCATACCTATTAGCCTAAATATTCAACCCCACCAAAGACCTATCGTGAATCTACGTCGTCGCCATTATGCAAATTCTAACAATATATTAACGTGTTATCAAGAAAGAGTTTGTTACATTAAAGAAAGAGACCGCAATTTGTGCAAATCTAATAAATCGGCTTTAAAAATTAAGAGCAGTTATATGAAAGTTCAACCGAGTCTCAAAATGATTAAAGAGACGTAGATTAAAAAAAACTAATTTGGCATTACATATATAATTAATATTATAGTTGTAGTGATAACATGCAAAAATAAAATATAAAGAGATTGAGATTTTTTTTTGAGATTGAGATTTTTTTTAAAGAAGAAAATGACACTATAAGAACGGCTTATAATGGCTTCTCATTATATTTATAAAAATCGTCTTTTGTGTTGAATATATCGTCTCCTATAACTCTGTTGCTTAGTTTTTTTTTTACATATAAAAAATAATACTCTAAAATGGGACCATAAATAGCCACTATAGTTTTAATGTTGTCAGATTTTTGTGTGTTTTCAATTCGATCATCAATAGCCCAATATTTGTATGATAAATTACTTACAAGTATATAGAATCAATATAAGATTCGAGAATTGTTTTGAAACAATAGCAATAAATACACTACATATATACACGTACATTACAGACAGAAATTATTTTAAGTTGCAGCAAGTAGTTGTATTTAATTTGCAAGAAGAAGTGTATATTAAGTAGCATCATTAATCACATGAGTCAAGATCAAATTTATTGTAAGAAGCAGCAATTTAATGGCGGTTTAGGTAGCTACTTCTTCTCTATTCTTATTAGCAGTCACATGCTCCGATACATTTACCGATTTATGATACTTATTAAATTATGAATTTAGTTGGCATTTCAACACTTATTTCCTTTACAACAAAAATATTATTGAATCGTCATAAAAAAAATCGAAAAAAAATTGGTCAATGACCGAACGACACGTGGCTCATTAAAAGGGTTAACCAGACGATCATGAAAGAATGTCTTAATACAAAAGCAGGACCCAAGAGAGATTATTCGGGTTGAGATTAGTCCATGAAGAGTTAGACTCGCGCCAGTAAGTCGTCGGAGCCTCTATCAGGACTTTCGCGTAATAGTTGTCCCCCAAGCTTCCCACGAAGCTTGCACGGATGGCCTTCGCGCATTGGCTCCGAGCATCTCTTCGCACCATCGTCCGCACTCGCTCGCAATCACACCCAAGTGCCATCGCGCTAGCTCAAAGATCATCAATGTAAAGTCAACATCACCATTGCTACTAGGAGCATCGGGGCATGCTTCCCTTACATAGGGACACGAGCACCAGTTGCCTGAAGTTAGACACAAGGCTATGAAAAAAATGATCATTTCACTCTCCCACTTGGTTAGAGACCGAAATAAATCACAAGTCTATTAACAAGAAGGATTAGCGGACGAAGAAACCTTGAGACATCATTGACTGAGAAAATCCCTTGGCCTGCTGGTGTGCAGTGATGGAATGAGAAGAGACAAGAAGGCTCATGGGCTCCACCTCGACATCAGCCAATCAGAAGTTCCCATGTGTCATGTAAGTTTGATGACTATAAAAAGAGTTTCAAGCCCATTGCAAAAAGGTTGGTCAATTTACTATTCAATACTCACTCGCAAGAACCTAAAAGCTCTCTCTAGTGTTCTTTGTGTTCCTTGTGTGTTCATCGCAATCTTCGTGCGTTCTTCGATCTTCGAACGAACTACGGAGATTCAATTTTCAGTTCAATTGCATATTTATGTTTGTGTGGAGATCTCATTCTCACGCCGGAGGCGGTTCCCCATATACACATCTGGGACTCTGCTTAACGGTATGCTACATGCGCAGGCTACCAGAAAAAATTGGAGTATAGTGATCTCCAGCAGAAGATACAAAGACTAGACTTGACCCAGACATGAATTAATCATAAAATCTAGCCCCCTAGGGAGTGGCGCAATGGTCAAGACACACATCTCCATGTAGGAGGTCGTGGGTTCGAATCACATTGCGTCG
>JAYMSZ010001796.1:0-13387 GCA_036897665.1 Pelargonium citronellum
GACATACATGATACCATTGCCCTCCCATGAATTTCTGGCGCAGAACGCCTGCTATATAAGACATACCTGTACACTTGGCAAATTTTGATTCGTCCAAGTCATCATCAAAAATAATTATGTGTCATACCTAGTTAAATGACACATCACTTTGTACAATAGTTGGGACATATAGCATTACTCAACAAAATAATACATACACATTTTCTTTGGAGGGGTTAAAAGTTTTTTTTTTCCTCCAAATTTCTTGTAGCGAATGTTTGATTTTATATGAGATTATATGCTCTATAATTTAATTTTTAAAAGAACGGGTCCCGCAAGAATTGGGAATCTAACTGGAAAAAATAAAGGCGGTGATAGGAAAAGGAAAAAAGAGAAGGGATGGGGCGGAGAATGCAATATCCACCGCCGTTCCGTTGTCTTTTCTATTTGTTGTTTTAGCTTATGAATTTATTTGTTGGGTTCATTGGATCCCTCTCCTACCTCTTGGATTAAATTTAATTGTGATGGCAGCAGCCTTGGTAATCCAAGATTATGTGGTGCGGGCGTTGTTGCCAGGGATTTTAAAGGTAATTGGGTTGGGGGTTCTAGCAGATTTGTGGGTTGGTCTAATAGTATGTGGGCTGAGTTTTGTGCTTTCAAGGATGCCATCAATTTAGCTGTGACGTTGGGTTGTAAGTCAAAAAGAAAGAAAAAACAACAGTTCTGCAAACAAGCACTAAACCTCAGTCAAATGATAAATAATTGCTTCCATCATTTCTTGAAAGTTGAAACTGAGATTTAAGGATATTGCTATAAAATAGGTTGAATTGACTGTATTGTTGAGTCCACTACAAGTGATGAGCCTTGAAACACTATTGGGTGGGAGTGGGGTATGGTGAAAATTCCAAGGAATTATTAAAGCGTTTTAAAAAAAGACAGTTATATTTAATAAATGTACTATGGTAAAGACTAAAGAAGTTTAAATTGAGTTTTTTAAAAGTATATTTGATAAAAATTAAAAGTAAAGAGATATAAAATGTGCAGATCACTGAAAACTAACGGTAATTGTAAAAGTATAAATTTAAAGTATATGCATTTATATGATTTGTATGATATGCATTTAAGAGAACACATGTAAAGAGTTAAATATAGCTAGAAGATAAATTATGATGAATAATCTATTTTTAAAAGAGAACGTTTGCTTCATGTGTCATTACTCATTAGTGCGTGTGTTATACATGTGCAACGTGCACCAATAATAATTTGTAATCAGATCAATTAAAAGTTGTATATGACATATATAAAATGTTAAAATGTGCACCAATATAATATTTGTAACCACATCAATACAGTTTGTAAGTAGTTCATTAAAAAAAACATGCGCCGATAAATTCTTGTAATGACACCAGTAATGTTTGTAAACACTATATTTTTATATCGAAACGCAGGCCTGTAAGAATTTATAACCAAACTAATTTTAATTTGTAGCTAAGATTCAAATATACCACACATGAAATAAGAACTCATGTACCAATCCTGTTCCATTTTTAAATTAAAACAATTCAAAAACAATTAACAAAAAACATAACAATGGTCAACCGATTTGAGCTACTTACAGTCGGTATTGTTTCTCACCAGGTGAACTTCTACAACCTTTTGCTCCTGTAAGGAGCTAAATTCAATCTCATATGACACCTACTTTTTTGATAAGATAATTATTCTAAAAGTCAATTATCAACAACCAAATACACCAAAAAAACTATACACTTGAGATACACCCAAATCATTTTCTCCGTTTCCAAACCAAGTCTCCGAGTAACAGACAGAGACACAGACAAAGGTCTCTCCTTTCTGTTTTTGAGCCCAAGTACAAATATTCAGCTCTAAACTTGCAACCCATCCAAGTTGTCTCCAATTCATGACTGAGACCCACAAGAAAATTTGATGAGACATGTGCAGTTTTATTGCTCAGCCACCTCCACCGCCGATTCATCTGTATATTCTATTTCTTGAATTCTGGATTTGGGTTTATTCTATATTCTTTTTTTGGGAATTTTCTGTGCCGTGTCGGTTTTGATATTGGAAGTGAGTGTCAATTTGTATTGTGGGTGGGTGCAAGCTAACATTTTGAACTTTTACTTTACTTCTATGAAGGATTATCTGTGATGGGTCTCTGTTGAATTTGCTATTATCTACACTGATTTTGTGTTTTTGTTGTTTTTTTTGTGATTTTGTAGCTGGAGGATTTGAGGAAGGATCCACTTTAGAGATGTGGCAGGAGAATCTATTTCTGGTCTGCTTTTTTTCTTCTTTATCTTTTGATTGGTGTCTTTTTTCTTGGGTAAGAATCGAATTATGAGGATTTGGTGAATTATTTGTACCTTTTCTCGAGCTTTCCATTGGTTTCTGGGCATGATTGAATGTGGAAAAGAACATAAAGTTGCTGCTTTTTTGGTATCTAATGGTGGCCGGTGGGTGCTTTCCATCATGCCTCCTGGGTCCTCTGGATTCTAGGTTTTGGATTGGAGTCATTTTGTTTTGAGGTTTTGATTTTATCCTGTGAAATTGGATCAAATAGATGGGAGCTCATGGTAGTAGATTCCTTGGTGGAAGAGATGATAGGATGGTTTTGTAACAGTAGTTGAGGAGTTGAAGTGAAACAAGGGTGGAGAGATGTCGTCTAAGTCTACCAATAGGACTAACTGTTCTAGGAGCAGTTCTGCTCTTTCGAAGCAGAATGCCCGTGTGGTTGCACAGACCCCAATTGATGCTAAGCTTCACGGGGACTTTGAAGAGTCGGAACGCTTGTTTGATTATTCCACTTCAATTGACTTCAATATCTCGAGTTCCACCAGCAATGTTCCGTCTTCTGCGGTATCTGCTTACCTCCAAAAAATGCAGAGAGGGAGGCTCATTCAGCCGTTTGGCTGCGTGATTGCCGTTGACGAGCAGAATTTGACGGTTCTTGCATATAGTGAGAATGCCCCTGAAATGTTAGACTTGGCACCACATGCAGTTCCAAACATTGAGCAGCAAGAAGCTCTGACTTTCGGGATAGATGTTCGGAGCCTTTTTCGTTCTTCAGGTGCTGCTGCCTTGCAAAAAGCCACCGATTTTGGGGAGTTTAGCTTTCTGAATCCAATATTAGTCCATTGTAAAAACTCAGGGAAGCCCTTCTATGCAATTCTTCATCGGATCGATGTGGGCTTAGTTATAGATTTGGAGCCAGTGAATCCAGCTGATGTGCCAGTGACAGCTGCTGGGGCACTAAAATCATACAAGCTTGCTTCCAAAGCCATCTCAAGATTGCAGTCTTTACCAAGTGGAAACATAACTTTATTATGTGATGTGTTGGTTAAGGAAGTAAGCGAGTTGACGGGGTATGATCGAGTCATGGTATACAAATTTCATGAAGATGAGCATGGTGAAGTTCTTGCAG
Source organism: Pelargonium citronellum (assembly GCA_036897665.1). NCBI lineage: Eukaryota > Viridiplantae > Streptophyta > Magnoliopsida > Geraniales > Geraniaceae > Pelargonium > Pelargonium citronellum. Next base: position 3,419 of record JAYMSZ010001796.1, read on the forward strand.
AGGTTCGTAGGCCCGATTTGGAGTCCTATCTCGGCTTGCATTATCCTGCTACTGATATACCTCAAGCTTCAAGGTTTCTATTCATGAGGAACAAAGTTAGAATGATATGTGATTGCTTGGCCCCACCCGTACAAGTTGTTCAAGACAGTAAATTGGCTCAGCCATTGAGTCTTTGTGGATCCACTTTGAGATCTCCTCATGGGTGTCACACACAATATATGGCCAATATGGGTACAATCGCCTCTCTTGTTATGTCTGTGACAATCAATGAGGATGATGAAGAGCCAGTCAATGATCAGCGGAAAGGAAGAAAATTGTGGGGTTTAGTTGTATGCCATCACACAAGCCCTAGGTTTGTTCCATTTCCTTTGAGGTATGCCTGTGAATTCTTAATTCAAGTTTTCGGCGTACAGATCAACAAGGAAGTCGAGCTGGCCGCGCAACTGAGGGAAAAACATATTATGCGCACTCAATCTGTTCTTTGTGACATGCTACTTAGAGATGCCCCAGTGGGAATTGTTACTCAATCTCCAAATGTGATGGATCTGGTTAAGTGTGATGGAGCTGCACTCTACTATAGAAAGAAATTTTGGTTGCTTGGGGTGACTCCTACCGAAGCCCAAATTAGAGATATAGCTGAATGGCTTCTTGAGTATCACAGTGGAAGTACAGGCTTAAGTACTGATAGTCTTATGGAAGCTGGCTACCCTGGTGCTTCAGTTCTCGGGGATGCAGTTTGTGGCGTTGCTGCTATTAGGATTACTTCAAAAGATTTTCTCTTTTGGTTCCGGTCCCATACGGCAAAGGAAATTAAGTGGGGTGGTGCAAAACATGATCCTAGTGACAAAGATGATGGAAGGAAGATGCACCCTAGGTCGTCCTTCAAAGCTTTTCTGGAGGTGGTAAAGCGGCGAAGCCTTCCTTGGGAAGATGTTGAAATGGACGCCATCCATTCCTTACATCTGATATTAAGGGGATCCTTGCAGGATGAGACTGTTGAAGACTCCAAAATGATTGTGAGCACACTGCCGATTGACGGCAGGATACAAAGAGTGGACCAAATGCATCTTATCACAAATGAAATGGTTCGCCTTATCGAGACAGCTGCTGCACCCATCTTTGCTGTTGATGCTTCTGGTATTGTAAATGGATGGAATAACAAAGCAGCAGAACTTACTGGTCTGACTATCCAGCAAGCCATCGGGATGCCCTTAGTTGATCTTGTTGATGGTGACTCACTTAGTGTGATTGAGAATATGTTATCCTCGGCTTTGCAAGGTAATAATATTTTTCTTTAAATTTCTAGTTTATTGTTTGCACATTAGAGTAGTTTGAGAAACCTACACATATCATTTAAGGTTACGTTATGGACAGTTGCTAATTGGTTTTATGGAAAAATTTGCTGCCTTGTTTTTCACTCTGATTCTAGCTTGTTAACAAGGTATTGGGTTATTTCTGAATCTTCTATTAATACTTGGGAAGAATTATATATGGGTGCTGGGGTTGTGGTTTTGTCCTTTGAACAGTTATGTAACTCTCATTTACTGCTATGAACAAATACTCTGTTTTCTGTATGTGAGTAGGCATGATCAGAAATAAAGTAGGGGCTTGCAAAAGATATATCAAATAAATAAATAAAATATGTTAGGTCTAGAATTGTGTAGCAGTAATGGCTCCTTATTGGATACAGTTGCCTCCTGTATATATGTAGTAATGTCAAGAATCACATTACTCTTGGGCTATGCTTTACTGGAGTCTGGAAGCTGTTCTGCATCTGGTTTGTATGCTAGTTTATCAATAATTATGCAGTTTTATGATTGTGAGTAATGAGTGACGTGTATTTCTGAATGTGCTGAGATTCATATTTTCTGCTAGTTACCCATTGTGTATTAATTTCATAATTTTTGTGTTGGACCTCCATCTGATCTAATAATAATATGGCAGGTGTAGAGGAGCAAAGCGTTGAAATCAAACTTAAAAGATATAGTCCTGAGGAAAACGATGGTCCGGTAACATTCATAGTCAATGCCTGTTGTAGTCGTGACACAGAGGAAAATATTGTCGGGGTTTGCTTTGTTGGGCAAGATGTCACAAGGCAGAAGATGATTATGGACAAATATACACGTATTGAAGGTGATTATGTTGGAATTGTGCGGAACCCATCTGCATTGATTCCCCCAATCTTTATGACAGATGAGCAGGGGCTGTGCTTGGAATGGAATGATGCAATGCAAGTATTGTCTGGTTTAAAGAGGGAAGAGGCCATTCATCGGATGCTACTTGGGGAGGTTTTCACGGTTAACAAATTTGGTTGCCGGGTTAAAGATGATGATACCTTAACCAAGCTCCGTATATTATTGCATGGGGTAATTGCCGGACAGGATGCAGAAAAACTGTCGTTCGGCTTCTATGATAGACATGGTAAATATGTTGAAGTGTTACTTTCTGCAAACAAAAGAACAAATTCAGAGGGAAGAACCATTGGAGCATTGTGTTTTTTGCACGTGGCCAGTCCAGAACTGCAGTACTCTTTGCAGTTGCAGAGGATATCTGAACAGACTGCTAATCAAACCATCAAGAAATTGGCATATATTCGTCAAGAAATCAAGAAGCCTTTGCATGGGATTGTCTTTGTTCAGAATCTCATAGAGTCTTCTGATTTAAGCAGTTATCAGAAACAGCTGCTGAAAACAAGCATGTCATGTCAGGAACAACTGTCCAAGATTGTTGATGACTCTGATATCCAAAGTATTGAAGAATGGTATGATCTTATTTGTCTATTTTTTTTGTTCATCGTTCTTGCCAAGTGCTTTAGCTTTTTAATATATTTGCGAACAACTTTTGAACCTTGTGACATCTATGCAGCTACATGGAACTAAATTCGGATGAATTCAACCTTCGGGAAGCTCTGGATGTTGTCATGAAACAAGTTATGCTTCTGAGTCAGGAGCGTCAAGTGCAGATGATCGAGGACTTACCTGCTGAACTCTCATCCATGCGATTGTATGGAGACAACTTGAGGCTTCAGCAAGTCCTTTCTGATTTTTTGACGAAGGCACTCCTCTTTACACCGGCGTTCAGCGAATCATCAATTGTTTTGAGGGTAATTCCAAAGAAGGAACGTATTGGGAAAAGGATCCAAATTGTTCATCTTGAATTTCGGTAATAATCATTAGCCTATCAATGCACTTCAGCTTTTATTTTTCTGCAATCCAATGCATGCACATTCTGATATCAGTTATCAGGGACTAAAGTTCTAGATAATTATGGCTTTTGGTTAATATAGTTGCCTCCATATGTGTATTGACTGTATTCACTGTAAATATGGAAAACCTATATCTATGTGAACTCATGGTAAGTAGATAGAACCACGACTGCATCATGTTAATGTAAATAGGCGAACTACTGTTCATAATAGTCTATGAACCATAGTTGCATTGTATTCATCCATCATCTTTCCCAATTGGCTTTCAATCTCAAGTAAATTAATATGGTTTCCTTCTTTTTTTGCTCCTGTTTTTATGTCTCATCTTCCTCCTGCCTTTCTTGCAACAATGAGTTTGAGTGCTCAAGTATCAAGTATCTCCAACAACAAATGAATAGACAATTACGTACACATGCCCCGTTGCTTAGTATTAGGGTACATAATGAAGTAGTCATATGTTAACTTGTAATATATATACTACACAGCTAACTCCATTAGATTAAGCCTTGAATTATAGCCACATCTCGATTAGTTTCCTTTGGCAATGGCTCAACTGGAATAGAAAAAGAATATATGGTATCATGGTTCGGGAAACTTGCAAACCTCAGATAGAAGATGCACATTGTTAACATTGTAAAACCATTGCATTTCATTAGGATATTTTGTTTGTTACTGTGGAACATCTGAAAGGGATTGTAACTATAGTTTCAACGTGACATACAGGATTACCCATCCAGCTCCAGGGGTTCCGGAGGATTTGATACGAGAAATGTTTCACCACAGCGTCAGCCAAGGCGTGGTCTCAAGGGAATTAGGCCTTGGCCTTGGCCTACACATCAGCCAGAAGCTTGTGAAGATCATGAACGGCACTGTACAGTATCTCAGAGAGGTGGACACGTCATCATTCATTATCCTCGTTGAATTTCCACTGGCGAGCTAGACGGTTCACTGCTAATGAAACTCGATCATGACATGCGAATTCAACCAGCAACCAAACAGTTTCTGATGGAACAGGAGCTGAACTTCGCTAACTGACATCTTTTTTCTAATTCGGTTTAGAGGTGGTACCACAAATCAACTTGCGCATGCTGTGTTATGTCTGTCAGGCGGATCTCGGCTTCTGAAGTTCAACACTTTCTTCTAACATCACTACTCAGTTGCATTGTATCTCATTTTTCCTGGCAAATTATGTAATTTTGTAGCCTTTTGGGTTGGCAATCCTGTCTTGGAGTCAAGGAGGAGCCAGTCTTCAAGCAACTGAACCTTCTGGTTTTTGTAAATCAACAGAAATAAAGAATATGTATTTGTATCCACTCTTTGAATATAGCCAGTGTAGAAAGTGAAAGAAACACGCATGAAAGCATTCTCTATTGGGTGTTCAATTGTTATTATTTTTCCCAGAAATAACCATTTTCTATTGAAATTACAACCATAATTGTTACCTTTTGAATAATAATTTTGCATTCAACTTCTTGTTGAAATAAATTATTTTTTGGTTGATCCAATCTATCACATAACTAATCTGATATTGTTTGTCTTCTTGGGTCAGAGCTTCCTCAAAGTTCCAAAATGATAATAATAAATATGTACAGACAAAGACAACGACACTGAACAAATCAGTGTTCACATAAGTCTTGTCCTGATCTAGATTTCACATTTTATTCCCCAACCACAGGACATGTTCACAGCAAGAAAACATGTACATCCATTACAATAAAACTCACAATAACGGTCAAATCTTGTCACCAAATATAGTTCCCATCACCAAACTAAGATTTGCCGTATTATAAATGTACTTTACGTGGCAAATTATGATTGGTGAATTGTTTATTTTTAGATAGATTCTTACGAGGGTGAATAAGTTTTCTATTTAACGTGTCTGTAAGTTTTGATCTCAAACATAATTTATACATAATTTCCAATATTGTTTTTTTTATTTATGTGATGTCGTATACATCCTAATATACATTTTTAAAATAGTATACGAAGATTTGTGACAATTATTCGGGCAAATTTTTTGTGTGGAAGCAGGTTAAAAAAGCTTGACACAATTGTTTGATCTCTGGCGCTTCTCCCCTTTATAGGATCAAATGCTCAGCATAACATGTCGTTGGAAGCTCATTATTTCAAGTTCATGCGTGATCAGAGATCAACTATGTGATGCCCAAGGCCGCATTTGTCCTCATAGTATGGAAATTTTGAAACCTCCCGGGAGGACTTATCGGCACATAAATTCAGTGAACAAGGATCTTTCTTCAGCTCCAAAATCGAGCAAAGCGAATTTCCTACTTTCCACTTCGCCGATCTCTTTCCTAACAGGTTCTAACATTTCACCATTAGAACACTGTACAATAAACATGGAACATGTCATTAAAGGCTGTTTTCACAAATATTGAAGTACATATATGTGCATAGTTTTTCCTTTTTACAACTGAAGAAATAGAGTCAGAACCTAACCTGTTATACCACTTTCAAAATATTAACAACAATATATATCGCACATCACTTCGTCACAAAAAAATCATACATCACAAATCCAAAATACTCTCTACTGAGATCCACTGGCATGTTTCTGTGATGCCATGAATGTTTGCAATGTTGTCATGAATGTTTCTAGCATCTTCTCCGCATTGCTTAATCTTGCATCACTTTCTTGCTTTTGAGCTGCAAGAGTCGCATGCAAGTACTCATTTTCTTGCCTTTCAGCTGCAAGAGCCGCGCGCCAGTTCTCATTTGCATGCCTTTCAGCTTCAAGAGCTGCATCACTTGCTTCTAGAGCTGCTTCGCTTGCTTCAAGAGCTGCTTGGCTTAATTCAAGAGCTGCTTGGCTTGATTCAAAAGCTGCTTGACTAGCTTCAAGAGCCGCTCGACTTTCTTGCCTTTGAGCTTCGAGAGCCACGTGGAAATTTTCCATTTGTTGCTCGGGAGTCATATGCATAGTAGGTATAAAGGGCGAACTATCAACTACATTAAGCAATGATGTTAGAATCAACATTTATACAAGCAAGTAATTTTCATTCGCATACCTCTTCCTCTTTGACTAAACTTTTCACCAGGAGACCCGGTGAGACGACCTTTTCGAATGCCCCCTAGCCCTTTTGATAACCGAGTTTGTTGCGGTTGTTGTAACTCATTTCCATTTGCTTCAGCAGCTTCCTACAAAAATATAGTTGATTAAATATTATAAAAATGTCTGAAGATAAATTTCTATTGAAAATAACTTCATAAAATTTTGGGGTAATGACAGATGGAGGCCCATTTTTCGGTCCCAAAACACATAACGCACCCGAGTTTTAAAATGTAGTTTTGGAGATACCTATGTTTTGGTTCCATCTGTAAAGTTGAAAAATTCAATAACTTTGTTAACTATCAATGTAAAATGACAATCTTACCCTTCAAATGATACTATTCATCTTCTTCCCAAAAAAATACTCACTGTTCACATACATGAGTTTTTTTTTTCATGCCAAATAATTTCAAAAAAGAAATCTATTCTGAATGAAATATGCATGGGATTGCATGAGACTGTTCAAAAATTGATCCTACGTGTAATGCTTGTAAAGAAGAGGATTGATGTAGTAGTTTTGAACAAAGTCAATGCTTCCAGCACTCACAAGGTAGATTGAATCGGACATGATCTTTGAAGCCTTGGATTGTCCAGCAAGGTTAGTTCTAAAGTTGATATTTGAATTTTGCAACATATTTGAACAAAAGAGAGTTTTAAGAACAAGGTATACAATGAGATTTGAATTTTTTTTTAACCCAGATTCCGGGGATTCTTCAAACTATGAAGTTTCCGGTGACGGAAAGTTCAAAGTATGAATTTTCCGGCCACCGGAATCTGGGTTTTCAAGAATTTTTTCTTAAAAATAAAATAAAAAACAAACTCGATCTTGAACCCACCTTTCTATTTTTGCAACATTTTCAATCTTCTTCATTTGCGGCAAGAGCATTCATCGTAAAGGGGAATCTGTTATAATACGACTAGATATGGAGAGATCTTTTTGTTTGTGGAATGATGATGATCAAGAAGAAGAAAAACAAGGTTTGGAGGTTTGGATCAAATTATTTGAATATAGATTAATTCCAACTACTTTCAAGCTTGGTCTCTGCTTTGAGTATATGAGATCAATTGCAACCAATTTCAAGTATTTGATATGTATTTAGTATATGGATCTTTGCATACATAAGCTTTGGTTGTTGGGTGTATTGAGTTGAGTATTGTTTGAATTTATGAGTTTTGGAGAAGATAGGGGTATTTGTGAGATTTTAGATTTTAAATGGCCATGTGCAGTGCACATGACCAAGAAATTTGAATTTTTCTGTTAAGTTTGACGGATTACGGATGAGAAAATAATTTGGGTGCCTCCAAAACTACGTTTTTAAACTTTGGTGCATTATGTGTTTTGGAACCGTAAATTGGGCCCCCATCCGTCATTTCCCCTTAATATAATTTGGTCTCTAAAAATTTTTTTGGCAAAAAATAGTCCTTGAATTTTCAAATATTGATCTATTTTGATTGATAAATTTTTGATATAAACTCTAAAGACAAAGACTATTTTGAGTCAATTTGTGAAAATTCGAAACTATTTCAGGTCAAAAAGAAGTTTAAGATCACATTGAGGTTTAACACAAAAGTTAGGATTAAATTAAATAATAATAAAAATCAAAATTCGGGATCATATTAGCTCTTTTACCTAAAAACAAAGCCGTCGAGAGGGTTATTTGTGTGTCACCCGAGGAGGGGTTGGTTTTCCCTCACTGCTTAATTTGATTGGACAGGTGTTGCAGGTGGTGCGTCGGTGACGCAATTTCATGCAGATTTTTTTGAGTTTGTGGTAAAATTACCTTTCTGCATTCATTGTTGCTGAAAATTACAACTGTAGAGCTGTGGTCAAGATGGTAATTTTAGTATAAAATGAGGCCAGCAGTGAAATACCGAAAACACCCTTCCCTGTACAGAAACCCTCACTTTCTCCTACCTTTCTTTGCCGCCACACCCATCTTCTCCGTCTCGTTCCTCTGCTAGATTCGTGATCCAGCCGTCGCAGCCGCGTACCGGAGCCGGCGCCGACTAAACAGGTACGTACCGGTGCTTCGCAGTGATGATGTTGAATTACATGAAATTGTTATTACAGATATTAATATGTTAAGGTTTCAAGGTATGTATGTATGGACGTGGAGGTCCAATATTGTGTATAAAAAGCTCAGTTCTTTGTGTGTATGTTTCATGTTATTGGGATAAGAGAGTTGTGGAGGTTATAGCTAATCCAGTTATGTGTAATTTGTGTATAGCAATTTGTTTGTAAGAAACTGATTTTGCAAGCTACATGAAATTAGGTTGTGTTTTTTCTTCTCCAGATAAAAATATGGCATTGTCACTCCTTGACTCAGTGTGAATTGTCTAAATTTGCTTACATGAACTTAAATACCCAAAGAAGTACATTTGGTTATGTGTGTTCTAAGATGCCTGCACTTTTTTCCATTCATGTCATTAAGACATGTTTTAGTTGCGCTGCGTTTTTCAATTGTACTTTTTTCGGCTGCGGTTGTTCCTAGAGCTGACAACTCTTGTCGTAAAACGAGACAAAATTAGTGTGTTTGGGCTCCAACACGTTTAGTAATCGTGACGTGTTTGTGTTGGACAACCCAACACGTTTAGTATTTTGTTCGTACTTGTACTCCAAAACACTACTCAAGATTAGTTAGTCGTGTTGTGATTGTGACACACCCAACATGCTCACTTAAGGGATTAATTGTAAATTAATCCCAATAATGTACCAGAAGTGTTGGGTTGTGTCATGTCAAATGTGTTGGATACTGTCGTGTCAAATGTGTTGCTTCTATTGTGCATAATGTGTTAGGTCGTGTTAGTGTCATGTCAACACGGTTCATTTAGTTACCGTGTTTGTAGGCTGTGCAACACGGTTACTAAACGTATCGTGTTTGTGTTGGGTTGTGCATCACACAAATAACCTTTAGCATGACACAAACACGACACACACGAATTGTCAACTCTAGTTGTTCTTATGAGATGATGTCACTGTTTGCTCGAGGAAATAGAAACAAAGTGATATATGAAATTCGGATTGTATGAATATGGGGTCCCTTCTTGGTTAGTAGGTTTAGATGAGTGAATTATCGGATTTTGTCTTGCTTGTTCGGTCTCCTCATAGCTTTATGTTTTAGATAACAATCTTTATGTAATTTTGACAGGACCTATTGACGCTAGGATAAAATGAGGTTGGAGAAGTGTTGGTTTTGTTCCTCTACCATATATCCGGGGCATGGTATTCAATTTGTTCGCAATGATGCAAAGGTAATATTCTATCTCCAATATCTGTTTATTTTTTGCTTAAGGTTTGCTTTTTCTGCACTGCACTTGTTACGTTTTGTGTTATGAACTCTAATAGTCTAATGATGTCTTATTTATTAAGTGGTATGGATTTACAAGTCAATTGTTGGTAGCCTATTATTTTTGTAGTAGATTCATAGATGTTTTGGTTGATTCACATTTTAGCAGATTCTTAGACTTATGTAGGACCTAAGTTACCTAGATCGCAGAACGGTTTGGTACGCGGAACGAAAACGGAAACGGGAAACGTTAGAATTTTAGAGTTTGGAACGTCAGGGTAGCTTCTTTAGAACGTTAGATCGGAACAAGAAATATTTTTTTTAATAAATAGATATATAATAACTAGATTTAAACTTAAAATTACAATACAAGTTAAGTTTAGTTTGAATTTAAAATTGGAAAAACAAAA
>JAYMSZ010001797.1:0-13387 GCA_036897665.1 Pelargonium citronellum
TGCACCATGCCAAGAAGGCTGAGGCTTCTGGATTCTGCTATGTCAATGACATTGTGCTTGGTATTCTTGAGCTGCTCAAGGTTCACAGGGTAATGTTTCTATGCTATTAATTGTTTTTGTTCTCAAATTTGACATTGGTTCTATTTGATGGCTTGTGAATTATGATATTAGTTATGCTTCAAAATGTTATGAATGTGGATTTTTATTCATAATTGTTTTGTAAGATAAAGGAGTGAACTGTTCTTGGGGTTTGTAGCTAGGTATTAATTCATGCTTGCTATTTGCTAATACTTAAATTTTAAGGTTTTACTTTCCGTGGCTTCTGAGAATCTGAGAAGGCATATGAAAAATTATGAAAACTTAAAATTCTGTTAACTTAAAATTCTGTTATAGTTGCAGTTTGAGTGGAGGTTCCAAGTTCTAACATCGGAATTGCATCCTATTAAATCCTTTGTTAACTATGGTGATTTTTCCACTTTATCATTTATACGAATGAAATGAAAAATATATGCTGTTACTGAAGTAGAGCGGATGAATGTTTTTGTTGTTGTTGCTAGGAACAAAAATGATTTAATAAATAGCATATGGAGCCAGTATGAGTTGTAATTTTACCTTGTATTGGTATTATATAAATATACTTTTTGCTTAGCAGTAGAAATCTGATTCACCTAATATTTCTGTGCAGCGTGTATTATATATAGATATTGATGTTCACCATGGTGATGGTGTCGAGGAGGCATTTTTTACTACTGACAGAGTCATGACTGTATCTTTTCACAAATTTGGAGATTTCTTCCCAGGGACTGGGCATATCAGAGATGTTGGTGCAGGGTCTGGAAAGAACTATGCGCTGAATGTTCCATTGAATGATGGGATGGACGATGAGAGTTTCCGTGGCTTGTTTCGTCCAATCATCCAGAAAGTCATGCAGGTTTATCAGCCAGAAGCTGTAGTTCTTCAGTGTGGCGCAGATTCACTTTCTGGTGACAGGCTGGGGTGCTTTAATTTGTCTGTTAAGGGCCATGCTGATTGCCTCCGCTTCCTTAGGTCCTATAATGTTCCACTGATGGTATTGGGTGGTGGAGGATATACTATTCGAAATGTTGCCCGGTGCTGGTGCTATGAGGTCTCTCTCTCTCTCTCTCTCTCTTTCTCTCTCTTTCTCTCTTACACACACACACACACACAACTCAGTAACTCAAAAACCTCTTACATTTTCGTCTTTCACTGAGCAAAGTATTGAAGTTAAGGGTGTCCCGATGTATTAGGCTCCCATCATGTGACCTCCTAGAAGATACACAGCAAGGTTAATCAGCAAAAAGTATGATATTTAGTTTACTTGACAGAAGACACATCTAGCATTGGTGTTGAGTCCCAAATCAAGTTGCCTGTTCTTAGTTGTTAAAACCCATTCCTAATAGTATCTATGTATTGATTATCTTCGTAGAACTATAGAATGTGACCCTCATTTCGTAATTGTCAGAACTTAAAACTGACATAAGAAAGATAGTAGTCACTAAATGACATCTGCCGAGCCTGTATTGGGCCTATTAAATCAGCTTGAATAGAAATGCAGAGATCAGGCCCAGAGGAAGCAATTCCTAGAATTACTTTGCATTATAGCAGCAGCAAAACCATATTAGAGAATTGAAATATCATGCATCACTTTGTATCCAATTGCTTTCATTACATTCCTTTTATTAACCCTTTCATCTTAATAATGAAAGGTTTTCTGTGCATGATTTACATTTTTTACTTTGTCACAGACAGCTGTTGCAGTTGGGGTGGAACCTGATAACAAATTGCCTTACAATGAATATTATGAGTACTTTGGCCCAGATTATACTCTTCACATTGACCCGTGCAACATGGAGAACCTTAACTCACCAAAAGATTTGGAGAGAATAAGGTGATTTCCTCTGTGCATAACATGTTTATCGTTTTAAATTCTGTTGGTGCTTGTGATTGTATTATAATTTATTAGATAGTATTTTAATATTCACGCTAATTGTTTTGATAATATGATAGTATAAAGAATTTAAAACAACACTGTGATTTTACTTATTATTTTCAAATCTGAATCATTCTTGCTTACTAAAAACATGTTCTTTTGTTCAAAACCATCTAACCTCAGTACATAGAGGCATTGTTCTTGAATGACAAACTCTTTAAATCGTTATAAATGGTAAACAAATCAATGTAAAATTGTAAACTAGTCTGCCTCTTATGATGGATATATTGTATTGTGATATCAATATGTCCATTTATCTGTACTGTAGAAAGAGTCATTTCCTTATTCTTATTTTGAGATAGAAATATGACCACTTTCACTGAGAGACAATTCTTAGATGATGCTTATCAAGGGAAACTGGGACAGTTCAGACTGCAGAAGACAAATAAGCCAATATGAAACATCAAACATGTCATTCATAGATGATGAATAATGTGATCCATTGATGTCAAATAGACAACTTTAGCTAATGACTACAGTATGCCAAGGATCAAGGGGCACCTTTATTCAAATATAAGTTTTTTCTTTAGAAGTATTCAATGACAGTCTCACAGTCCATCAATATGGTTCTAGGACTAAACTCGAACCCTCTACATCAGTTCTAAGATGTCCATTTCTCAACTTTTACTGAGAACTTGAACCGTGTTCGGTTGACAGTGTAAATATTTTTAGCTGACAATTAAGTCTGGTGGTTTGTGGATAATACATGAGTAATTTGATTGACAGTTGCTCCATTATTGTTATACTTGGTGATCATATTTGACCAGGTCATGTATATGTACTGGTTTGTGATACCAGGAATGTTTCTTATGTCATATCTTAGGCACCCTTCAATCTGCCATGCAAACCAATTGTTTAAATATGATTAGCTATACCATGACTGTAAGACTAGAACTTTCTGTTGGGTTATTATTATTTGGAGAATATTTGTATAATCTATTAGATTAATGAATTGTTCTCTTGTTAGGAAAAAAAACATGCTAACGTCACCCTTGCTTACAATACAATACTGAGTTGATAGCTTGATGTGTAGTTTAAATTGTCTACTTTTTTCTTGGGGCACTTAATTTTCTTTTGAGAAAAAATTCTAACAAACACATTATATTTATAAACAATTGAAGGAACATACTACTAGAGCAACTCTCTAGATTACCACATGCTCCCAGTGTACCTTTCCAGACAACGCCGCCTACAACTGAAGTTCCTGAGGAGGTTGGTTGCTACTGAAAAATTTCTCAATCATTTTCCTTGATTTAACCCAATTACCATTTCTTTTCCTGTCGTGTTCTTACTGGAGGACATGTTTCTGTAGGCTGAAGAGGATATGGATGAAAGACCCAAACCTCGCATTTGGAATGGCGAGGATAATGAATCTGACAATGACGAGGAAGAGAAGCCTTGGCGTAAATCATCAAACACTCGTAGCCTGCATACATCAGATACGGTGATGAGGTAGAACACTCTATGTCTTGTGTGCTCAAAAGTATGTGCAGTAAAAATATCATTTTGTTTGTCCAAGTAAAATGTACAACTGTTGGGTTTTGTGTATATGTTGTCCTTCAGAGGAATACATTCGTTTTTCCCTTCTAATTTTCTCTTCTTTGTTGTCACGTGTGCCCACTTTCACGTGTTTTGACATGTGGTGTTGCGCCTGCATTGCGCGTAATATTCCATTACACACTTTCAGACTACAGTAGTTGATAGCATAAAATAATCACAAGAATGAATTGATTTGTGGCTAATCACTCATTGTTACCGCCCTTCTAAGTTAATTTTGTTCTTGTTTTGGCTAATGCAGGGATTTTGCGGATGAAAGGGATGATGAAGAGAAAACAACAGATGAACACCCACCAAAATGATGATGTCTGAAACTAAACTACACAGTTTAGTTGAATTAAAAAAAACTACATAGTATCTGTGCATCCCTAGACAGTTTAGTTTTTATTTTTTTCCTGTTTAGTTTGAACTCTTGCAATTTTACAACAAAATGAGTTACAATTGACACATGTAGGACATGTTATGGACACGGATGGAAATAGTAGTTTTTTTTCTTTTTTGGTAATTGAATGTAAAATCATCAACCCATGTTTGGAATTATGATGCATCTATGATTTATTTCAAAAGTTCTTGACATGTAATAGATTACTTAGATCCGAACCCGGTTGCACTTGAAATTTGACCCCACAGTTTTGTGGGTCGCAGTCAGGTGAATCCCCACATTTTGCACCAAGAGACCGTAGCCCGAGCCTATGAGACTGAACTCGACTCAAAACCGAATTGTAGCAGCGATAATGGCCCAAATGGTTAGTAATTCTTGGAACTGGGCTATTTATCATCAATCGTTTGGTTTCTACTCTTATCTGTTCACAGTCTCTGGTTGAGTAGAGACTGAAATGTTATCATCTCTAGCGCCAAGCACCTTCCTCCAAATTCGACCGTTCGTATACTGTCCATTTCAAATTTACCGCCATTCTCCTCCGCCGGACCTTCATTTCCGGCCCGGAGCACCTCCCTGGTCGCGACGGTTGGTTGCGAAATCTCAAGCGACCCAGGAAAACGGCATACCCATCGAAGACGTCAAAACCCTGGCCAAGTTCCGGTCCAGGTACAATTACATCAGGGTTCTAGAAGTTTCCAGAAGGTCCGATCATCCCTTCCGAGGCTCCCGGCTGCTCCTCCTCGACCGCCCCGGAAACATCCACAGCATAACCTTCCTCTTCGATCTACTCACCAACACTTACTTCGATGTGTTCGCGACGTTGCCGCCCATTTTGCCTCCCGGTTCGGTGGCGATTCTCGGCTTCGGCGCCGGCTCCGCCGCTCGCTTGATTCTCGAACTGTACCCGGAGGTGGTGGTTCACGGCTGGGAGATCGACCCGTCCGTGGTGTCAGTGGGGAGGGAGTTTTTTGAGGTTGAGAAGCTTGAGAGGCTACACCCAGATAGGCTTTTCATTAACATTGGAAATGCTTTGGAAGCTAGTGTTGAAGGTGGGTTTTCTGGGATTTTTGTTGATTTGTTCAGTAAGGGTTGTTTGATACCTGAGCTTCGGGACCCGAAAACTTGGGTGAAGTTGAGGAATTCCTTGAGGAGAGGTGGGAGGATCATGGTTAATGTGGCTGGTAGTTGTGTTGAAGCCGAGGACTCGTCCATAGATGGGGATGTGGTTATGAAAGAAACTCTTGAGGCAATGTATAGTGTTTTTGGGGACAAGTTGTTTGTTTTAAATCTTGGGAACAGAAAAGATGATAGCTCCATTGCTCTTACCGGTGAATTGCCCGATCTTGAAGCTTGGAAAAACGCTCTTCCCGAGTCTTTGAAGTGTTATGCTGATATGTGGAGGCCATTCAAAGGTTAGTATGTTATCATTCTGTCCTTTTACCTCTGTTATTGGTTTACTATGTTTTTGTTGCCTAAGTAAGCTTGTGAATGAAAATGAAGTAGCCATTAATATCATATGGTTACTGTTATTGTGTTTGTGTTCGTAACTGTATTTATGCGTAATGGTATCAGAAGACAGAAGGATTGGTTTTGGGAGGAAATCATACAGCTAAACTATGGAGTAATTTAGCAATTTCGTGTTGAAATTAATGCCATTAACGAGATGCATACCTCAACATAAATTGCATAGGCTCTAGATGATGCAAAAGAACTCATTACCTCCCACTAATGTCTCTGGTGAATCTCACCTTAGCCTTCCTGGCAAATATTCGAGCATGAGCACCAACTTTCCACTGTCAACACGAGGGATCAATATAGGGAAAGCATATTCAACTTAAACTAAAAAGGGAACAAATGCATCCCATCCCACAAACCATTACACCTCTTGTTCAATGGAAGGATTACCATTAATTCTGTTTGTATTTAGCATTATAGCATTAGCAAGCATGAAGCATCTTTGTGGTTACACTAATGAACTTCTATATATGACTGCCTTTCATCAGGTACTCTTTTTAGTATCAGACCATTTTGATCACCTCCATTGGCTAGGGGCATCATAATTTGAATATCATATATTCGGTTACTTCAATTATTAGATTTCAATATAGATTTCAATATCCATAGACTCTCTTCCGGCTACATGACCATATTAGACTAAGTTCCAATTCATATTATAGGTGGCCTCTGACATTCAGTTGATTTATTTGCTTGTGGATCATGGCAAGATCATGAAATCTAGAGTGCAGCTGGTACTTATTCCTACTTGTTCTCTGGAATCATGAGAAATTGATGAATGCTGACTGTAACTTTATTGGCCTTTCTAGTACGATATCTTAATTGAAGATAGTCCATGCTTGTTGTTAGGGATCGATGTTGGGTTTGGTGGATACCATTTTGCTGGAAGTTGGCCAAAATATTGATACTGATAGTTTTTATTTGAGAATAATTTTTTATCCGTCATTCATTTAGGTCTTGTAATGTTAGGCACATACTTGAATTGGCATGCAAGTGCTTAGATTCAGGGCGTCGGATTTTTAGTATTTTGTATTTTTAAACTGGCATCCTAAACTTGGACTTTTATGGTAATAGGGAAGAATGGTTGGACTTGGATACCTATTCTAAGCACAAAGGTTTGATTAATAGAAGTTGCATGGAAGTTTCTTACCTAATTTCAACACTGTGGATTTCATCACAAAGAAGTGATGTACAAAACTGTCTGGTTAGTCATTTATGAAACTTTTACAGCTGCACTACAAGCCAGAATTCTCAAGTTGCTCTTTTGCAACTTGTGGGAATAGTTGACTTCAGATTTGCTAGCTGTACATATAAGTAGAAATGTTAAACTTATTTGGATAAAGAACTTTAATAAGCTTGAGCTAATCATGTATAAGCTTGATTTCTTCATTATAAGCCCTATCTAATAATATGTTAATTGTTAGGCAGGTAGACTTTCACTCCTATAACATCAAAGTTGTATTGTTGTGTTTATTTAATTGCAATGTAGTTGAATTATCAACCTTTCTTAAGTCAAAAATGGCTGGCTGGGCTAAAGAAATCAAATATCCTGCACAGTCCATTCAAGTAAAGGTTTTTCCTCCATTGTCAGTTCCGTACTCTTGATTTTCATACCTAAACCAGTTCGAAATGGCAGGATTCTCGGCAACTCAGTGTTTCCAAGTGGTTTCATAAAAATAATATTCGTCATGAAAGCGAGGGAAGTGCAACCTCAGAGTCATGGTCAACATTGGAAAAAAAAAATGAAACATTACCTTGGAACGAAAGCATATACAATTCACACCAACTTAGGTACATATAGAGTCTGAAACCTTGCTTTTCTAAACAAGAAGTTATTGTTTTCTGCAGCTTCCTGTGATGGCGAGCACATCTCAAGCAAAGCTGGTGGCAGCGGTAGTGACAGTAGTCTTGCTTCCCGTGGTTGATTTTCCAGCAACTTCTGCATTTTCCCCTTACGGTAACGATCTGTTCTCGTCATGTGTTTATTCATACGTATATTGAAATTATCAGTTCATGTCGTTGTGTATACGGATCTAGCTAGATTCTTTGGCTATTTTCTTTTTGATAAGCAACGGGACAAGCAGGCCTATACGGCCTGTGTTTCTCACCCCCTAGTGGGGGCGTCACCCCGGTAGGTGTTAGATTAATCCTTAACCCCATAAATCACACCCTATACCGTTGGCAAGGAGGCTCGAACCTGAGACCTCAAAGGAAATCTAAAGCGCATCAACCGCTTGGCCCAACATGCCTTGATTCTTTGGCTAATTAATTATATCATTTCTCTCGTGGCATGATCTGTTTAAAGGCGTGAAAGGAAGCACAGAAACTTCACCCTGCATTTCCAGAAGGATGCTTTCAGGAAAAGAAGATGGATTTGGATGTAAAAGTTCACACCTTGGAAGCAACAAAATGGTGCCTTCCCGGAGCCTAAGATCAAGTATAAGGTCCCCACCATCGCCGGTGGGAAGTCACCAAAAATCTATGTATGTTCCAGGACCTCCAGGGGCTGTTCAGTGAACATGTCATAGGCTTATTTGTTTATGTAACTATTCATTTGCTCAACTTTCTGGGCTGCCTCATAACTATATATATCTTGTAACTGTTGTCATGGATAATGATATTTATGAATGGAAGGAGAAAGTGTTACGCTCATTTATTCCCCAAAACATACTAGCACATGAACACAGAAATTCACCAGATTTATTCACACACTCATCTCTGAAGCAACACAATGTGTTTCATGCCCATACATTTATTCTTTAAACTCTTATCAAACCCTCAACCCGGTCCCGAATCTTGGCGCGCCAGTTGTAGCAAACTAGACGTGGTCAAGAACGATACGCTTGCAATGTTTTTGATCTTGTAATTTTCCGGTCCTCCATCAGGCCTCAACTTTTCTGCAAGAACGTCCAGCATTGGCAGCAAATTCAACTCTTCCAATGTGGTCACAAACTGCAGCCCCTCCGGAAGCATCCTCAGCTGCAAACAATTACGGATCTGTAGGCACTTCAAGCTCGGTAAAGCTCCTTCTTCAAGCTCCGTCCACTCTTCCAGTACACGAGAAGCAATACTAAGATCCTCCAGCTTGGGAAAGCCACCCATCCTGCAGAACTCTCTCCCTATCTGCCTTGCATCATAAGCATGCCACAACGTTAAAATTTTCAAATTAGGCAGGCCTTCGAGGACCGGCATTGGGCTCTCAGAGAGGTGGGAGAAGCTTAAGTATAGCTTGGTGAGCTGATTCATTGAAGCTACCCAGTTTGGCATCTCGTCCAGGCACCCGCCTAGGCGGAGTTTTTCAAGAAGTGGCGGAGGTGTGAATGACTCTAGGATCACTAGCTTCCCGCTCGAAAAAGTATGTTTTGCTTCTAGAGACAAGCTCAAAAGGCTCTCCATTTTCATAATTGAACCAAATAGCTCGTGGATATGGTCATCAGCTACATCCATCACTCCCAGTCTTCGGAGCTGGATCAGTTGGCCTAATTCCTCTGCAGTGCCTCCACCGCCATATATACCCGTAAGGGTCAGGAGGTCTCTCAATCTCCCGATTCCTTCGGGTACCTTCATCCCCCGAACACCCGAGTTCTTGTACATTTTCAGATGCCTTAGTCTCACAAGACTAAGTATCGTATTAGGCAGATCATCTAACTTCCCGCACCATCTGATATCTAGTGTCTGCAGGGCTTGTAGATTACCAATTGTCTCAGGAAGTTCAGTGATATCAGTGTGTTTTAAACCAAGGTAAGTCAGGTGTGTCAAGTCTCCAACTTCATCAGGCAACTTCCTGATCTTGGTCTTTTCAAGATCAAGAACTTGTAAAAGATTTGGCTCGGAAAGATTCAACCAGTTCCCTTCTTCTTCAGGAAGCTTTGTATTCCTCATCAAGAATAGAGAATTGGACGTGATCTTGGTTATGTCCGGAGCAAATGAAACGTGCCGGTTAGCGTAAGGGACGCTAGAGTCTGAGCTGTTCCATATTGTAATGAAGTGCTCTCCATCCATGGCCTTGTGAAGACATAGTTCATGGTAAGGCGGTACAACAAAGAGATTGGTGCCACTTCCATAGGACTTGTCCACTTGAAGCATACCTTGATTGGTCAGTTCATCAATGTTTTGCTCTGCCACAGCCTCAGGAACTGTGTCTCCATTTTCTTGAACCAGACCTTCAGCTACCAGAAGCCGAATCAGCTTCCCTTTGCGAATCCGGTGAAGGTCAGGGAAGATGCAGCAATAGGTCAAGCAGTTCTTGAGGTAATAAGGTAAATTCAAGAACTTAAGATTATGTGGTGAAGAAGAAGAAGAAGCTGGTGCTTGAAAGGACTCAATGGAAGCTTGAGCCATTTGTTTGGGTCTATGATCAGAAGATATGGTGTCTTGTAAGTAATTAAAGAGTTCTTGCACAATAGCTGTAGATATAGTGAAAAATGGCCGGCCTTGTTTGTAATCTTCTTTTTGCCCTCTTGTGGAACAATTTTCTTGTGAACTCAGACTGAGAAGGACCCAATTATTTATATATATATATATCATTTAGCAAACGAGGAAAGCAATTATACTGGTGACAGCTATTTTGGAATATGCATTTGGATTTTTCATTAAACATAGTTCGAAATATCAGTGTTATGTTTTCATTTGGATTTCTCATGAAACATCCTTCCAAAACTCAGTGTTATGCAATTACACTAGAGAGAGAAAATGAAAACATAAAATTGAGTTTTTTTGAAGAATGTTTTAAGAGAAATCTAAAAGCACATTCCAAAATAGTTTTCCCTAATGTAATTACATAACATTGAGTTTTCGAAGCATGTTTTATGAGAAATCCAAATCCAAATGAAAACATAACACTGAGTTTTCGTAGGTTATTTTTACGAGAAATACAAAAGTTTATTTCAAAATAGTTCTCCCTAGTGGCATTGCTTTCCTCGTTTGAGAGAATTGTAATTTGCTTTTGTTTTTATTTTATCCTTGCGTGGAATTTTTGTTGACAAAGATTATAATAATAAGATATATCCATATCAATCCGCATACTAGATAAAATCAATGTATATTAACACTCACGTTTAAAAAGTTGGTTAATAAATAAATTACAAATAATTTTATTAGTGACACGCCTCTATTTGAGTTAGTTGAAATGACACGTTAGGATGTGATGTTGTTTAATCCACATATTAGGGTGTTAGGATGTGTTGTTTTCTAATCCACAAATTTGGGCAATTATCTTAAAAATATTCTAAATTTGTAATTCTGGAGATGAAACTGGAGGCTTAGGCCATTTAGAGTCGAATTGTAAGCTTGTGACTTTGCTCCTGGACAAGGATAACACACAATACAACGGAAATCTGAACACGTAATCGTGAATTTATCTCGAAATTATTCAGGTCCACTAGTTTGCTAAGCGATTTCCGGCATCTTCTTAATCACAAAATTCCATGGACTCTTTGGAGGTGAAGCTAGCTTCACTTTCACTTTCACTTTCACTTTCACTTTCACATTTACTTTCATCTTATGTTGTGCTCACACTTAGGATATATCTGTCCACAAACATAGTCCCTGGCACTATGTCTATGTACACTGTGGTTGGAATGAAATATATATCATCTGGGATAAAACTTTGTGGTTGGGCTTTCATGAGCTGGACATCTATCTACCTGCTATTGGGCCTTTTATTGTTCATCACCATGAGATCATATATTCACAAAAAGCTTTAAAAAAAACCCACACAAATCTCTATGGACAATTTGGTAATTTGCAGTATTTATATTTACTTACTGGAGGTTTTTACCAGAAAAACTACCCAACTGATAGTGACTTTCAGTCAATCATTTATCAAACATAACTGACTTAATGGAGCACCAACTTTTAAAGTTTTCATCACCTATCTACCGAGATAGTAGATAGGTGATGAAAACAAACAAGGCTTCAATTGTTAGTGCAGTGTTATATTTGTGTTGATCAAAATTGACATTTTGGAAGAGCCCTACCTAGCTTCCACCTAAGGTACGAGGTTCCCCTATGAATACTAATCATCAAATTCGAAGTCAAGACTTAGAGGGGGAGAGAATAATTTTGTGCCAATGTCAACTTAATTTACAGCCTTAGATTATATTATATTACATTACATGTTTCTTTATATATGCTTCCAATTTTATATTACAGTATAATTTTTATGCCCCAATTCGATCACGCATGCTTTTCTCTAGTTTTATTCTTTCCTTCTTTTTCTTATTGACTAATAACTAACAAGAATTGGATTTAGGGCTTTTATAACACTTGTACTTAGTCAATATTCCAATGAGAAAGATTTCATTAGGTGGGACAGTCAATTGATTCACAATCTCTCCTCTTAAAACAAAGTGTTCTAACTAAAATAAAATGTGGATAATTATTTTAAAATGAATAGAGTATTTCCATACTAATATGACTTAATCATGAGATTTTTGAAACGGGCTCTCATCATATCTTTAAAGTAGGGCCCCAGTATCTATAAATAGAGGGTTTTACAAATGGCAGTGATTGTATAATCTAGGGATAAGGGCAAAATTAGTACACAAACTTAGGGCGGATACCAAATATGATACCTAAACTTTTATTAGAGTTTAATTGGTATGCATTAAATTTGTTCTTATGTTTTCAATATTATTTACTCATTTCTTTGTGTAAGAAAATATGTGAATGGGAGCATGGGACTTTGTGTTTTTTTTTTCAGATTTGGTGCTGGTAAATTCAAGTTTTGAATTATCAAGTGCCGGTTACTCAAAATTTGAATTTGCTGGTGACTGGTATCTAGAATTTCCATATTTGCTTTTTGAAAAATTCTTGAAATAATGTCAATGGTCTTAAATGACATAAAAAAAATTACAAAATTGCCTCAAATCAAAGTTATAATTACAAAATATATGACAATTTTGACTCAAATCAAGACTAATCACTAAAGATTGGTTTTAAATCAAGACTAATCACTCAAATCAAGTGAAGGGGAGAGAGAGAGAGAGTAAGAGAGAGAGAGAGAGATAGAAATCGAGGTCAGGAAAGAGAACAAAAAATAAAAAAGGTATATTGAAATTTAAATTGAATTATTTTTTTATTCACGTTTTCTACGTCAGATCGGAGCACGGGCCATTGGATATCACGTAGACAATTTTTGCCATGTCAGCATGGCAGTGAGGCATTTCACAGAGAAATTGACGGAAGTTGACGGTGGGTCCTACATTTGGTACGAAATAAAAGTGTGAGTACTAGATTGAATGCAATAAAAATTTAGATACCACATTTTAATCACCCCAAACTTTGGGTACTAATTTTGTCTTTATCCCTAACGTTTTTATTAGGGTTAATTACATATAACCCCATAAACTTTCAACTTAAAACAAATATATCCCTTAAACTATCAGTCTTGACAGATAACCCCCATAAAATTTTAAAGACGTTGTTATGTTATTAACACCATTAAGTGCTTGTTTATTAACACTACTACCTCCTTAACGGAGTGCCACGTAGGTGTCACGGAGGATTTTCGTTAAGTTGATTTGTGGCCACATAAGCCACTGATGTTTGGCAAAATTAGAGAAAAACTAACTTCACGGAGATTTCACTGGAAAGCTCCAGTGAAAACTCCAGTATGTAGGCAAAAGCTATTGGACCAAAATTGATCCAGTAGCAAACAGTAACTTCAGTGAAACTGGAGAAAATACCAAATTGGCCTTGAGAGAGAAGAAGAAGAAATGATCCCAACGGCTCTATTTTGAACCAAAATCGACCCCAAAAAAATATAATAAACAAGGAAAAACTGAAATGAACCCAATTCCACAAAAATTACACAAATCATAACCAAAATACCCAAAATGAAACAAAATCTACAACTAAAATTAGCCTAAAAACAAACAAATCTAAAAAACCAACCCTTGACTAGACCCGTTGGCCGCCAT
>JAYMSZ010001798.1:0-13387 GCA_036897665.1 Pelargonium citronellum
ACTTATGAACAATAAATTTAATTAAGTCTGCAAAAGAGATCAATTATTAACCGTGTGGGGTTTGAACTTTAACATCATTTAATTCTGGTTTAAATGTAATTATATTTAGAGTTGGAGGTAGGTTGTACTTGTAGACTTGTAGTAATAGACTCTACAAAAGAGATCAATTATTATTTTTTTAAATGTAAAGATAATATTTTATTATATTAAACCATCACTCAAAGTCTGAGTAACAAACGGGGGCAATCCAGAGCAGCGCAAGAACCCCGATCTCCAATCGGCGGGGAACAATTGGTCCATTACTTTTAATTCCGCTCCCCGAATTATTTAATTCTTATTTCTATTAATTTCTTTAATGTTTGTTTACTTACAAGTTACAAGAGAATTAAAATGATTTTAAATACATTTAACAATTTGAAACGATTGTTTGTGCAGATCGGAGAAAATGGTGTAAACCCAGCATGGGAAGCAATCGGATATGACGTGGACATTGACGAGAAGGTGCCCAAAGCTTCAAAGGAGAGACCTCTGGACAAAGGCATCATAGAAACCATCAAAGAAACCGACTCTTCTCTCATTGAATCCCTCACCAACAAAGGCCTCGAGGTCACACCCCACCACAACCTCCACAAGATCAAATGCGACGTCCTTGTGGTGGGCAGCGGCAGCGGCGGAGGGGGCGCCCCCCCCCCGTCCCAGTCGCCGGAAAAGGCGGGGGCCCCCCCGCCGCCGTTCTGGCCAAGTCCGGCCAAAAGGTTGTCGTCGTCGAGAAAGGCAACTACTTTGCTCCATGGGAATATTCTTGTTTAGAAGGTCCCTCCATGGACCAACTATACGAGTCCGGAGGCTTCTTCGCCTCCGCCGATGGACGAACAATTATCCTGGCCGGATCAACACTCGGCGGTGGCTCCGCCGTCAACTGGTCGGCGTGCATTAAGACGCCGGAAAATGTGCTCCGGGAATGGTCCGATATCCACCGCATACGACTCTTTAGCAGCGCCCAATATGTGTCTGCCATGGATGCTGTGTGCAAGAGAATTGGTGTCACAGAGAATTGTGTGGAGGAGGGGTTTCAGAACCAGGTGCTTCGAAAAGGGTGTGAGAATCTTGGCCTGAAAGTTGATTCCGTGCCGCGAAACTCGTCGGAGAGTCATTACTGTGGAATGTGCAACTATGGCTGCAAGAAAGGGGACAAGAAGGGCACTGACTCTACCTGGCTTGTTGATGCGGTGAATCATGGCGCAGTGATCATAACGGGATGCAAGGCAGAGAAGCTCGTGCTCGAGAAGAACGTTAACGCGCCGGAGGGAGCAAGAAGATTGAAATGCAGGGGAGTGATGGCGAAATCTAGCAATGGTCGCATCAAGAAACTGCAAATTGAGGCCAAAACAACAATCTTGGCGTGCGTGGCTCTTTTGACGCCCCCTTTGCTGATCTATAGCGGGCTGAAGAACCCGAACATCGGGTGGAACCTTCATCTGCACCCGGTTCTGATGACGTGGGGGTACTTTCCCGAATCAGATTCAGAACTGAAGGGTAAAGTGTACGAGGGGGGAATAATTACATCCGTCCACAAGGTATTATCTTCAGATCACTCGGAGTTGAGGGCAGTGATAGAAACACCCGCGCTAGGGCCGGGATCATTCTCAGCATTATGTCCCTGGGAGTCGGGGCTCGATTTCAAGAAAAGGATAATCAAGTACTCAAGAACCGCTCATTTGATCACAATCATAAAAGACGAGGGAAGCGGGGAGGTAAGAACCGAGGGAAGGATAAGCTACAAACTGAGCGCGTCGGATAAGGAGAATCTAAAGGCGGGTTTGCAGCAGTCATTGAGGATTCTGGTGGCTGCAGGGGCTGAGGAGGTTGGGACTCACCGGAGCGACGGGCAGAGGATCAAATGCAAAGGGATAGGGGAAAAGGAATTGGAGAAGTTTTTGGAAACAGTTGGTGCTGTGAATGGGCCAATGGATATGGCTAAGGAATGGACAATCCTTACTTCAGCACATCAAATGGGGAGTTGTAGAATGGGAGTTAGTGAAAAAGAAGGTGTTGTTGATGAAAATGGAGAGAGCTGGGAAGCACAAGGCCTCTTTGTTTGTGATGGGAGTGTTTTGCCAAGTGCTGTTGGTGTAAATCCCATGATCACCATCCAGTCTACAGCTTATTGCATAGCAAAGAAAATAGCTGAGTCATTGAGAGAACAACCTTGTCCTGAGAATCATCAGTAGCTTTCAAAATTATAGTAAATATGGTGAGATTGGAAGCATAGTAATGTTGTGTGAGAGCAGATTTGTTAGTAGTAACTAGTAGGGTAATTACAATGATTTGAAATATGTTTCCCAATAGTTGCTAGATGTTGTTGTTGTTGTGATGTTGATGTTAAGTTGTTGGTTTCTTGAACACCTCTTTCTCAATGTATACACTAGACAGACTACACCATTGGTAAGGTAATGGTCAATTTTTGAATGGAAGGTGAGTGTACTCATAGACTACTCCTCTCCTAACCAATCATTTTTTTATTGAATCATTACACATTTGAAATTTGGTTTGGAGCCCAATGAATCTATCGATTCTCTAAGTTTGAAACAAAACGCGACGACCTTATCGGATCATAAGTCGCTTATTCGTAAACCTACTAACAAAATAAAAATTTGTACTAGCAACTTGCTTAGCAAGATTTTAAATATCACCCACAATCAAACTGAAGGCACTAGTTTTATCTTACTCGCGGTTTTTACAGATTTTATGACTTCAAGCACATCAGAGTTCACCATAAAACAAAACAACGTACCATCATAGAAAGACAAAGCTAAACATCCCATAAAGGAATACGGACCGCAACCTCCATTAAGCGGGTGAAAAAAAATTATAAAAAAACTAATGTAACTACTAAAATACTATTTGAAACAGATAACATGAAATTGATACATTTGTTTGTAGTATATAAACACGCTTTTATAAACTA
This sequence comes from Pelargonium citronellum, assembly GCA_036897665.1. Taxonomy (NCBI): domain Eukaryota; kingdom Viridiplantae; phylum Streptophyta; class Magnoliopsida; order Geraniales; family Geraniaceae; genus Pelargonium; species Pelargonium citronellum. Next base: position 2,969 of record JAYMSZ010001798.1, read on the forward strand.
GTAAATAACGAAGGCGCACTAAATTTATTAGTTCTATAATGAATATATTTTGAATATTTCATTCATCTAAAAATGCATGCTATTTATTAGTTAGTAATACTTTTTTCTTGACAACTAATAAATATATAGAGTATCACTTCAAAAAATAAATAAATATAAAGTATCAGTAATCTCAGCCAATATAATTTGGTTGAAACTCTCAGCCAAGAGACAAACAAAATGGATTCGGGCGGGGCACTCCGCGCCCAAAAATTCATTGAAGCGGGTATGAGTTTAAATTATTGATATGACATCACCTAATTGGCCATGGTTGTGAGTCTTTTTTCTCATATAATAAATTTATCTCAAAATGAAGGTCACATCCGACAAAGGGACGGCACAAACATTTCACGATGGAAAATGCTGAATGTCTTAAATTTTGTACAAAACTTCTTGTATGAAATGACATGACAATCTATTATCTATGTGACATATATATTTCAATTTTTTGTGTTTAAAGTTAGACCACGAATAATATCCCGGCATATATGATACCACAACCCTCCCACGAATCTTTGACACGGAGTACCCAGTTTATAACATGTACCGTACATGTGGCGCGTTGTGAGTATATCAAGTCATTAATAAAATTCATTATACTTGCTCCTGATCTTTTGTTTTTTGAATGCTACTTGTTCCTGAAATATTAATTGGGCTAGACAAAGAGTTAAATCACACTTGTCCTGTAAGTCATATCTCATAAGTAATTGGTTGAATATCATTCCATAATTTCAAGTTGAGTTCAAAGAAACAAAAATATCCTGCCTAAACTCCACATCTTGTTTTAATCGTAAAATAACAAATGGTTCTGTCTATCTTTATATAAACGAGCCGGAACTTTATATAAGCCAAAACACAACTTTTCACTTCTCTATATGTACTCTCCACAACAGTTTGATCAAATTCACCTTTCAAAAAACAAGAAAACAATACATAATATTGTTGAATTCAATCAGATGGGAAGAAAGTGCCATACTCTGTTGGAAGGTGGCGGCAGAAAGAGCAAATACAGTCATGGCTTTTCTGGGGCCGAGGGGGCCCCCCTATCCGCGGTGTCTGGGTTTCTCTGGGCCCGATATGCCTTCTTTAGCCGGTCTCTGCGAGACCATATTGCCTCCTTTGAATTCTCTGGAGGGTCTTCGAGAACAAGAACACGCCTCCAAGGCAGTGAAATGGTTCTTGGAAACAGCTTCTGGCTCTCAACATCCCGTACCTGATGAGGTACGAGCAATGATCTCGTCATATGTTTTGTCCAAATCTTCATGCAACCATGCACAGCATATTATTATGAAGTTCATGCTTCACTATGTATAGAAAGTGTATTATATGACTTACATAAATGGTGTTGGAGCAGATTGCAGAGCTTGTGGCGAAGGAGGCCTTGTTGCAGGCTTACATACTGGTGAGAGTGGAGTTGCTGATGCTGTCCACGAGGTTGGGCACTCTGTTGCTGTGTGGGTCTCTTTGTTTGACTCGGAAATGGCCTTTTGTCAATACCTTCTAAGCTATCCCCTTGCCCAACAGGGAGATGATTCTGCAAAAGTGGTTTAAACGTCGGTTCTTCACACCCATTAGGCTTGTTTTTGCTAACATCAGAGCCTTGTGCCTCTACTTCTTCTTCACTCAGGTAATAGGGCTGCTCACTTTCTTGGTCTCACAAAGCTGGCAAATATCTCTGAAAACACGACAAAAATGCATCACTTTCAAACAGGCGATTTCACTGAATAAGAAATTGCAGGCGTGTTATCATTGGAAACATTACATTTTAAGGATACTAGGACAAGTTATTTAAGAGTGCATAGGAATCAATAGTTGAAACATCAGTATCAAACCCAGCAATTCAAAATTTTCATTTTTTAGCACACATGAACCTATAGTTGCAAATGAGGACCAAATCCAACCCTTCCAAATTTTCATATTTTTAACACATATGGTCCTATAGTTGAAATATCATTATCCAATCCAGCCTGTCAAATAAAAATGTGCAAATTTTGAGAGAACCAGCTAAGGGAGGAAAAAGAATTTCTGAACACATGAGAATCATGAAATAGACATCACAAGTAATTGACATAGCTCAAATTAAAACAAAATTATGCATAAACTCAGCTATAGCATGCTAGTTTATAATTTACTTCTGCTGCTCTCACATAGCTTCTTTTCTTTAGTTCATGCTCTCATATAGTATTGATTTCGAGCTTTGTTTGGAAACTCTACTTTTTACCCCAAAAATATACTGCAGTGAATGTAAAAAGAAGAGAAGCAGATATTTTGAACAAGTTTTGTTTTTTGAAAGTGCACGGCCAAACATTGAAAGTGGACTGCCAAACATTGTGAATATAAAAAGGAAGAGAAGCAAAAAATATTTTGAAATTCTGAACCTCATTTTGTTCCTAAATTCGTTTCTGCAGGTTACAGAAAATGGTGAAAACCCAGCATGGGAAGCCATTGGATATCATGTAGATACTAAGGAGGAGGACCAGCCCAAGGTACAAAAGGAGCGACCTCTTGAGAAAGGAATTATAGAGACAGTGAAAGAAACAAACTCTTCTCTCCTCCAATCCTTGATGGAGAAAGGGATTGAAGTGACAGCAGATCCTAAGGATGATGTCTACAAGATCAAATGTGATGTTGTAGTTGTGGGCAGTGGATGTGGTGGAGGTGTTGCAGCAGCAGTTTTGGCAAGTTCTGGTCAGAAAGTCATTGTTATCGAGAAAGGGAGCTATTTTACTAATACAGATTACTCGGCTTTGGAAGGTCCCTCTATGTATCATATGTATGAATCAGGAGGGGCAATTGCAACTCTTGATGGGAATATGGGGATTCTTGCAGGATCAACAGTGGGTGGAGGTTCTGCTATTAATTGGTCCGCATCCATCAAAACACCAAACAATGTAATCCAAGAATGGGCTGAGGCCCACAAGATCACTCTCTTTCGCAGTCCCCAATACCAATATGCAATGGATACAGTGTGCAAGAGACTCGGTGTCACGGATAAATGTGTGGATGAGGGACTCCAAAATCAGATACTTCGTAAAGGCTGTAAAAATCTTGGTGTAGATGTTGATTTCGTGCCGCGGAATTCATCAGAGAATCATTACTGTGGATCATGTAACTATGGCTGTAGAAAAGGAGAAAAACGAGGGACTGACACTTCCTGGCTGGTTGATGCTGTGAATCACGGTACAGTGATACTAACAGAATGCAAAGCCGAAAAGTTCATACTGGAAAAGAACAAGAATTCCCAAGGAACCAGGAAAATGAAATGCTTGGGAGTTATGGTAAAATCTTCCAACGATGTCATTAAGAAGCTGCAAATTGAAGCGAAAGTAACAATCTCAGCATGTGGGTCTCTTCTAACACCCCCTTTAATGATTTTTAGTGGATTGAAGAATGAGAACATAGGCCGAAACCCTCATCTCCATCCTGTTCTGATGACCTGGGGATATTTCCCAGAGTCAAATTCGGAGTTCAAGGGAAATATCTATGAAGGGGGAATAATTACTTCAATCCACAAGATGTATTCATCAGACTCCAAACTAAAGGCCATAATTGAAACTCCTGCATTAGGCCCTGGATCATTCTCTACGTTATGCCCCTGGGAGTCTGGACTTGATATCAAGAAAAGAATGCTTAGGTATGCTAGAACTGCTCATCTGATTACAATTGTTCGGGATGAGGGGTCTGGAGAAGTTAAAGCACAAGGGGAGATAAACTACAAGTTAAGCTCATTGGACAAGGAAAATATCAAGGCTGGTTTGCAGCAATCATTGAAAATCTTGGTAGCTGCAGGCGCAGTTGAGGTAGGAACTCTCCGGAGTGACGGACAAAGAATCAAATGTGAAGGGATTACAGAAAAAGACTTGGAGGAGTTCTTGGATTCAGTTTCTGCAGAGGATGGGCCAATGTCAGCAGTTGAGAACTGGGTAGTGTATTCTTCTGCTCATCAGATGGGGAGCTGTAGGATGGGAACTAATGAAAAAGAAGGAGCAGTTGATGAGAATGGAGAGAGCTGGGAAGCACAAGGCCTGTATGTTTGTGATGCTAGCGTTCTTCCAAGTGCTGTTGGTGTCAATCCCATGATCACTATCCAGTCAACAGCTTATTGTCTATCAAAGGGCATTGCAGAGTCTTTGAGAGAATAATCTTCCAAGGTTAATTAGTTTTCAAAATTCTCTTTTCTAACGCATACCAGGTGCACAGATACAAAGATATATTGACAAAATAACTTTGTAATACACTGTTCAGGTAATAAATGAGCACCTGTAATATACAGTACCTTTAGCAGGATTGTTTTCTGCAACTTCGTAGTGGTTACCATAATAAGATATAGACTGCAAAATGTGGAGTTTTATATGTTCTTCATTTATGCTCCTTTTTTGTATACAATTTCTCACCTCGAGAAATTTATGCACTCCTGCAAACACCAAAACCCAATGATCAAAAGGATCAATGAAACCAAAAGGTATAAAGGGGAGTAGAAAAGAAATGTAATACAAGACAACACTAGTCAGATTCAAAATTCTGATTGTTTTTCCTGTTATAACTAGTAAATTGCATTATGGAGCAAAAAGAGTTGAATACTGAGAAACTGATACAGTGATGAATTTTCAACATACAAATGACAGAGTTGGGATGCAAAAGGCTAGTCCAAATAGTAGGAACAAGTATTGCATTTTATCCCATAAAGCATCTGAACACGTGGATTCAATTGATAGATTCTATATATGAAAAGCTGATACACAGTCATGATCAATGCTTGAGATGATGAGTATAGATGGAAGCATGACATACAAAAAAACAATTTCAATCAGGTTCAACTTAAATGAAATAGCTAATTGCTGACTGCTGGTGGATTTGCATGCTTCAGAGCATTAAGAGGAACAAGATAATATTTTGTTACCGTAAAAAGCCATATGGAAAAAAGAGAGAAGTTTCTTTACATGCAACTTAAAATGAATGGTTATAATAATTCTAACTTAACCTTCTTGAAACTATTGAACAATCTGCCAAAACAACACAAATTTCAAAGAACAAGTAGCCAGCTGAAGTACACCAAACTAACATTATAGGTTGCTGTGAGCAAGAGCTATGTGTGTGCGTTTTAGAAAAACTTCTATACTTTACAGATAAAAATCTTCAACCACTAATGGAATTCCTTAGAGAAGACAAAGCTAGATAAAATGAAAATTTCCCAAATGTTCTCATCTCTTAGAAATGTTCATTATGAGATTATATCAACTAAAAGTCAATGAACATGTGAGCACTGAGCAGGTCATTTTAATCAGGGAAGGTTTTAAGTCAAAATTACCCAACATCCCTGATTGCATGACCACTGTTAAATTTAAACTTAAGCTATTGGGTAGAGAGCCAAGCTAGTATATAAAGTGGTCTCAAACTTCACTTTCTTTCATCGTGAGATACTTTAACACTTTCCTCACATGCGGGTCAGACAACACAATGGGCCCTACACGTGGAGTCGTGGACCAAGACTTAACAAGGAGGCAATGCAACAGGTCACTAAGCCCTGACCAGACCAGCTATAATACCATGTTAAACATGACTCCAACCCAAAACTTTAACTATTAGGTAGAGAGCCCAACTAGCATATCAAGTGATCACAAACTTCACTTTCTTTCGGATTCTTTAACAACCATGAATTCCATTGATTCTCAAAAGAAAAAAAAAACATTCTTTACAAGTTTAATCTCCAATTCTCAAAAAGGTTTTGACATATGTTCCCAAACTTCAAATACAGAATGTTACTAAAAAGTTGAAACCTAGAAGCAAACTATTTATTGACACATATACATCAAAATGAAAATGCTTTGGAGAAAACAAAAGCAAACAGTGGACAAACAAATATCCAGAGATTTTCATAAAGAGAGCAGGGAGACTCAGCAAGCAATGTTTTAAAAGGCGCTAGGCGCATTTGAGGTGCTAGGGTGCTAGGGATCGGATCAAATTTTTAGCTTCTCGCTCAAATCTTCCTTGGTTAGTAGTGGGAGTTTGAAAATAATGTTTGTACAGGAAGAAATGACGAGATATTCAGAAACTAGATATCAGAATGACAGAATGAGATTCAAGGTAAAAAAAGGAGGCTTGTAGATGCAAAAGGGAGAAGCATCAAAGTACTAGTATAAGATTTTTCAGGCTCTACCTCATAGAGCAATTGCCTTGACAATTTCCCCAATTAAAGAAGCAGTAGAACCCTTTGGAACATTGATCCTACATTTGTTCAGCAACTGAGACTCCTGTAGCTAAAGAAGCAAATAGATATTGCAAACTACATTTCAGTAATGGTATAGTTATAATAAGTGTCTCATGATCAAAACTTGAAGAAAACCTACAATACTTGGCATCATGAGCCCATACAAAATAGATTGGTAAAATGTGGTTGTGGAATTTCAGCTCAAAGCAACTGAACAAAAACATATTAAGCGAAGACCCATAACTTTATTAAGTTTTATTAGATTTAACCTCCTCACTCTTCATGAAGCCATGAGAACCTAAATTTCTTGACCAGCTCTCTGGTGGATATCTAACTATGCAAGTAAAATGGCTTCATTAGATTCTAAAGGAAATAAAACACGAAAGAATAATAATATTCACATGTTTGTATCAGAATACAGATGACAAAAATGCTTTAAACCAGACAGTTACGAAATACCATACAACAAAAAACAAGTAATCTTTAAGTGGAAGCATTTGAAGAATATTCTCAATCTTAACTCTTTCCATGAAGAGAAAACTGCCATGATCAGGACAACCCAACTTCTAATAAACAGAATAACTTATAAGCAAAATAAATATAGTATATATTTGAGTATATGACCTGGTAGTTGTGGATGTTAGGATGTTGGCATTGGGAGATGATGGCAACATACCCTCTCGAGCAATGTGGGCGCCGTGTTTTTATGTGATGCTTGAGTATGGTTCAAGAATGAAGAAGATCAATAATTTCAAAAAATGCTTCAATATTTCATATGAGCTTCAAAATTTCGACCCAGAAAATTAGTTGCAGATCAAATATCCAAGCACTATGGACCACCTCACAAACCACAGAAGAGAAAGCCAATATCCACCTTTGTTGACCACTCTGGTATCCCTCTTGCAGATTACTTCCAAATCTGTCAACAGCCTGCTTTGAAGATCTTGATTTCACCAGTTGACGACAGCCTGCTTCGGAGTCATGATCTCGCAAGCAACCACACTGACTTGAACATACAAGGATCTCGTTAAAGGGAAGTTTCCATCATGTCCTTATGAGTCCCAAGAGCCTCCTCGATGCGAACGGCTTGACTGGCTTAGTACTGAAAAATCTACATCGGTTCATTTTAAGTTAAATACTGCTTCCTGAGGAGATCAATCATACAATATAAACACCAATTATCATTCAGGCCCACCACTGGTAATTGAAGCATTTTATATGTTTCTTGTGAAGTCAGCATTAGAATGAACATTGATCAAAATTTTGTTAGTATCTGTGCATAGACCAGCACTTTCCATTGCAATTACATAATGAGTAGCTTCTTCAACACGCCCAGCATCAGCAAATGCATTGATCAGTACACCATAGACTTTGGTATCAGGCTTCACCTTATATCCCATCATCTCCTTGTACAGTCCTTCTGCCATCTCCAACTGACCTAATTTCACAAAGCTTGAGATCACAGCACAATATGGAGCACAATTACTAACTAGTCCTGCTTCCTGCATCTTTCTCAAATAGGATGCTGCTATGTGTGGCATTTCAGCATAGGCCAAAATATGTATTAAGGAAGAATAGGTACATTTGTCTGGAATTACTCCTTGACTGTCCATACTATCCAAGATCTGACATGCCTTATAACAGTTCTTTTCAATCCCATAAGCTTTAATCATCACATTGCATACAAGGACACTCAACTTCTTCCCTTCTTGGCTTCCATAATATGCCCATGCTCCCCAAAGGCGTCAATGTTAGCAGAGTAGCACTCAGAACTCATATTACCTGCAAGATGAAACCTCCTGAACCATAACCATGACTTCTCAAGCATTCCAGCTTCTATATACATTCTAGTGAGAGCTGCTTGGGTGAACTCGTCTATCCCAACACCTCTTTTATCCATCTCAGCTACCAGGTCCTCAGCCCTGCTAACCATATGCCTCCCAGCGTATGCAAACAAGAGAGTGCGGTAACTCAAAGTGTCTGGCTCTAGACCGGTTTCCTTCATCCTTTTAAAGTAGCTTGCAGCCATGTCTATATCATCATATTTGACATGATGCTTCATGAGAATATTATATGTTGTGGTATCAGGTGGACAACAATGCTGCTCCATCTTCTGCATCAGCAAAGTCACTTCATCGAACCGGCCATAGACCCCGCAAATGTGAATCATTGTATTAAAAGTTATTGTGGTTGGCATAACCCCTTCTCTAAGCATCTGTGAAAAAGCTTCAGATGCTTCTTGAAACTTCCCAGCCTTACCATAAATGTCAATCAATGTATTATATGTCGTATTGTTGGGAGGGCAACGGAGTGCATGCATCTTCTGCATAAGCAAAGTCACTTCATCTAGCCGCCCATGGTCACCATATATGCGAATCAATGTAGTAAGAGTCACTGTGGTTGGCTTAACCCCTTCATTGACCATCTGTGCAAAAGTATCGAAAGCTTCTTTCAGTTGACCAGCTTTGCCATACATGTCAATCAATGTATTATAGGTACACGGGTTCAAACAAACATTTCTTGTTGTTGCATCCTCCTTATGCCTAAAATTTTTCCTAGATGACCACTTATTGAAGAACTCCTTCGCTTTATCAAACTGACCTGCCTTCTTGTACAGTTGCACCACCATGGCCATTACTGCCTCATTTGGCTCCATCCCCTGTTTGGTCATCCTATCAAACCAAACCATTGCCTCATCCACGCGTCCACCTTTGCTATAAACATCAATCAATGCACCGTATGTATTAATAGACGGCACAACCCTTCTAGCCATCATCTCTTCCCACAAATTCTCAACATGACTCCACTTCCTTGCTCTCCCAAGAATCCTAAGCATAATAGTATAATGAATAACATTCAAATCGTAAATCCCATTCCTCTTAAACCACTCAAAAATCTCCATGGCTCTCTTCCAACCTCTCTGCTCTTTCAAGATTATACTCTTCTCCTTGCAATTAAGACTCTTCGCCCACGGCCTCAACGCCTCATCCAAATCCCTAATAGTATCCAATGCTTCCAACATCCCCGGAATCTTCCCGCCGTATGTCACGCATTTCGTCGAACACCTTGCGTGCAACTCCCTAAACGACCCATCTCCAGACAGACCATTCAAATTATCCCCAGAATTCTTCTTAATAACACTTCCGGCATCATCTTCGGCGCCATTTCTCGGTTGTATGCGTGGGTTCTCCTCCAAGCCATGGTCAGGAACAGAACTGCTCCTGTCGCGAGTGTGCTTGTGAACAGAACCAAATTTCTTGATTCCTGCTCCTAAATTGTTGGTGCCTTCGAGCAGTCGCCGCCTGGGCTCAAGCTTGGCTCTTTCCGGCAGAGAAATGGTGGGAAGAGAGGAGGTCGCCGAGCACTGTACGGGTAAGCGGCAGCTATCTATCTGGAGCTTCGCTAACATTCTTGCTTCGCATAATATGATATGGTTTCTTCGATTCGGAGGATAGTGTTACAGGTTTAGACTGTTTAGTAGAGATTTGAACCATTTGGCTGAACGGTGTCGTTTTGATTTGTCCAAACAAGTGTTGAATGATGCAGAAAAATCGAAACACACCGTTTCATCTTGCGCATTTCAAATAATGTCGTGGTTGAGCTACATCGTAGAAATAGCTCACCTCATATCATATGAGGAGAGACTCGATCTCGAGACCTCTGAAAATATTCGAAACGCTTAAATTGTTTGTCCAACCTGCTTTAATTATTGATGTTAGTTTTAGGGATCACTTTTTATATTCATGAATTTTATTAAAGGGAACAGTAATGATAAATAATTATATATTTGTACAAAAAGTCTGTACAGAAGAGTTGTTAAATTGTATCAACAAATTCAAATGAATATCCTTGTTAGCATACTTTTTACGTCTGAAAAAACGAGTGTCATGTATTTTTTTTTCTTTCACAAGTTAGTTATGCATGAATATTACCAATATCATTCGTATAATAATTTAGTTATAAGTAACTGATGCGCTTGTTTGACTTGGTTCAAAGCAAACACACTAGAATGTCTTGTCTTTTTGTCCACGTATGCTAAGGAATTTTCCTAAGTGGCAAAATGTCTAAATCTTATGTTGGTCGTCCGTTCTAGCTTGGTCGTCTGTCGGTCAAGTCCATGGTGATGTCCGTCGACCTGTCACTTGAAATGGCCAACACACCAAAGAACGACA
>JAYMSZ010001799.1:0-13383 GCA_036897665.1 Pelargonium citronellum
GCTATATAGGTGACAGCTTTATTTGAGGTTTGGTTCAATATTACTAATGATCTCTTCCTCTGCAGTTAGTGAGGCAGTGGTTTTGAAGACATTGTCTTACCAAGAGGCCTGGGAAATGGTGAACTTAACTACTTTTCTCTTACTCATCTAATTGGTTAAACCACTATTCATATTTCTAATACAAGGCAATGCATGCATGTGCAGTCATATTTTGGGGCAAATGTTTTACATCCACGAACAATTATTCCAGTGATGCAATATGATATTCCTATTGTAATAAGGAATATCTTTAATCTCTCTGCACCTGGAACGAAGATTTGTCGTTCCCCTATTGATGAGAATGAAGATGGGCAAAATATTGAGTCTTTCGTTAAAGGGTTTGCGACAATAGACAATTTGGCTCTTGTTAATGTTGAGGGGTGAGATGTAAATTGCAGCTTCCTACTGCACATTCATTTTCATGTTTTTAAATGTCTTTGGATTTAAAATCTTCCCATAATTTACGTTTGAGCCTTCTTTCTTTCTTTCAGAACTGGGATGGCTGGTGTTCCTGGTACAGCCAGTGCTATCTTTGGTGCCGTGAAAGATGTGGGTGCTAATGTCATTATGATATCTCAGGTAAGTTCAACCTCTTTTGCTGCATTATTTTTATTTCTGGATTAGTGTAGTTCAAATAATCCTTTGCCATTGATTTTATTTCAGGCCAGTAGTGAGCATTCTGTGTGCTTTGCAGTGCCTGAGAAGGAGGTAACAGCTGTTGCCAAGGCATTGCAATCTAGATTTCGTCAAGCTCTGGATGCTGGCCGTCTGTCTCAGGTGCTTACATTTGATTTGACTGAACATTTGGACTAGATTATGTAGGGCAAAAGAGAGAAAACAACATGAGCTAACACTTGGGCTCAAATTAGCTTGTCATCCTATTCTACCTCAAATTATCTTGACGTCTACTCAGCCCAAATTAACTGTCTGCCTCTCAACACAACCTAAACTAACTTGTCAAGATTTCGAGAAAAAGATATTTATTCCGCTGCACGAAACCTAACAAGTTGGTTTAGGTTGTGTTGAGAGGCCTAACAGTTAATTTGGGCTGAGTAGGCGTCAGGTTAATTTGAGGCTGAATAGGCTGACATGCTAATTTAAGCCTGAGTGTCAACTCTTATTGTTCTCTCTCTTTACCCCAACAGATTTGTTGATGCTTAACCCATACTGAGTTATTTTTATTACTGAATGTTGTGGGTTTTTGCTTCTTAGTCTACTTGAGTGCAATTTGGTTCCTTAGTTTTCCTTAGTGATGGGAAAGGTTGTTACCCTTTTCTTTTCCTGAGATTGGATTCCTCATTTCCATTTTGTTAAGCCTTCAATGTTTAAAGGGAAAAGTGGAAAACAATCAGATGCATTTGATGGTTTACTTTACATTTTATAATGATCTTGGAATAGCCGAATCAATATTAACTTGTACATTTTTCTCTTATTTTCTTTAAATCTTGGTCTATGTACTTGATTTCTTATTCCTCTCTTGTGAATGACTAAGTTTTATTAATAAAAGTTCTAATTGCTTATAAAAAATTTACAATTTTCATAAAAACTACTTTATTCTTAGAGAGTTCAATATAAAGTTGTCACTTGGGATCTAGTATTCATAAAAGGACCCTTGTGGTTAATGGAGTATAAGTAGAATGTAAACATTACATAGGAGGTACTAACATTTCAGAATTACCCCGTTGTTGTTAGACCTATAACTATAATGCAGGAAAAAGAAGACAAAATTCAGGTGATACGTGAAACGCTTTTCAAAATATCAATCAATGTGAGGAGAAATTAAGAGATATGGTCCAATTCTGTGTTAAATAGATCGTTGTAGAGGAGCTTAAATTGTATTTTCCTTCTATATCTCCCTTAGGTACCTATGAAATTAAAAAAGAAAAGAAAAAAAATACAGAGCATGCTTCTATGAATGATTTACAAATTATAGCTTCATACTTAGTAGAATCTGTTTACTTCATTAGTTTTTATTATTTCTTTTGTCTAAAGTTGTGTACGTGGACTTTATTGGGCTGTTTAGAGAATGATATGGTATACCGCGGTGATCTGGTAGAATTCCTTAAAACTTTTATTTAACTATTATCTATTTGAGCAATCTCTTGAGAGTGGGGTTACATTTCAACTTCACTGAAATAGTAAAATATACTTCCTCCGTTTCATATTAAATGTCGTTCTAGAGTTTTTCACAAATATTAAGGAACGATGTTAAATGACTTTCTTACCCTTAGATAAAGACATAAAACAAATCATTGCTAGTACACTACATATAGAGCTATAATTGAAGACTACCACTTATTAGTACACTACTAATATATTAACTCTACTTTAATGCTAAAAACTTTTCATTATCCATATGAAAATCATTATTAGTTGTAGTACTGTTTAGGAATGATAAAGAGTATTATGAGAAAGTCATGTGTATATGTTTGTTAAAAGTAGAAAGTGACATTTATTTTGAAACAGAAAATGAACTCTAGAAAGACATTTATTATGAAACGGAGGTAGTATTATCTAACATTTTGTCTACAACCAAAAGACTTTTAGTTAGAGATGAGCTTGTTCTTGTCCCTCTCAAGGTAAATCATGCAGCACTATGTCTCTGGTTGATTGAACTGCATGGATGTATTACCTACATTTTGTCCAACCAATAAACTTTTATTAGGAGATCAGCTTGTTCATGGGCCTCTTAAGGTAAATCGTGAAGCACTGTGGTTGACTGCACGGATCCCATAATTGTTGTCATGTTTCTATTTTAATTATAAATGTCTGAATGCACTTATTTTATTCCAAGTTTAAAGTTATGAGGGTGGAAGCTGAAATTACTTGTTTCTCTTTATACTTTACTGGAGGGGCTGAATGAAACAGATTTTATAGTTTTTAACTGTCCACCTGAAATGTACATGTAATTGTTGTATGCTGTTGGGGCTCTACTTAACTCAGTTGTGATCCCTCCACCTATTAGCTTAAGCTTGTCGGTTGGAGTAAGTTAAAATGGTATTACAATTAGTTTGGTATTCTGCGTGCGGGCCCTTAGTGTCGCCTCCTGGCCTGCATGTGAGTACGTGAAAGGGAGTGTTGAAGTATCACACATGTAAGTATGTGGAGTTTGAGACCACTTGATATACTAGTTCGAACCTCCATGTGTCAGCTATGGCTTATGGGTTGGAGTAATTTAACATGATACGGTATTAATATGGTTTGGTCTTGGGCCAATCTGTGCTGTCTCTAAACCTACACGTTTGTACATAAGGTGAAGTGTTGAACTATTGTATATTAAAAGTATGTGGAGTTTGTTTGAGACTAATTGATATACTAGTTGAATTCTTTACCTATAAGCTTAGTTAGGCTTTTGGATTGGAGTAATTGAATAATTATGGAACATATGAGCGTCTGCTTTGATTTCAATATTTATCTGCTCTCTCTCTCTCTCTCTCTCTCTCTCTCTATATATATATATATATATATATTATCAGCAAAATTTACTTCTGTGTTAACCTTAATATTCTCAGGTTGCAATTATTCCAAACTGTAGCATATTGGCTGCAGTTGGGCAAAAAATGGCAAGTACTCCTGGAGTAAGTGCAACCCTTTTCAATGCTCTAGCAAAGGTCAGTGACTTGTAAATCTTAGAGTGCAGAAGGCTAGATTGCATAATTTCAAGTGGATTTTTATTTCAGTCATAGTTATTAAGCGGTCATTTTAACTTTGAAGCTGATAAATCTACTGCAAGTAGTGCACTGTGGCGTTCAGTATTACCTCGGTTTAGCTCATGTTTAATTTCTCTATAAAGTGTTCTGAATTGTTATTAACCTATTGCAGGCTAATATTAATATCCGTGCTATAGCCCAAGGTTGCTCTGAGTACAATATTACTGTTGTACTCAAGCGACAAGATTGCATAAGGGCCCTCAGAGCTGTCCACTCAAGATTTTATCTTTCAAGAACCACCATAGCTATGGGCATTGTTGGACCTGGATTAATTGGTGCAACATTACTTGAGCAGCTAAGGGATCAAGTACACTTTTATCTTTCCTATTGTTTATCATATTTCTGTCACGGTTTTTATTAATTTATAAACATGTATGTCAGTTCACCTAATATATTTTTCATAAATGTACATGTCCTATTAAAACAATCCTCTTTGAAAAAGCTCTATTTTCTTGGAAACATTAATAAATGCATTATCATCTTCATAAAATATTTCATTTTATTCTAAACAAAATGCATAACACTCATTTCATTTCTCATTCATCTTGTCTTTAGGTTATTTTATTGTGATAACGAATACTATGGGAGATTATTGTGGGAGTGGGACAACTAAAAGTAAAAACATTGCTGTTATTATGAGATGAAGGGGAGGGACTAGGGAGTAGGGGAGTAAATATATGAAACCCAAATCTCATTACCTATTAATCTAGCTATGGAAATTTTATATGTTTCAGCTTAAAAAAAAAAAATTCATATGTTTCTAGAGTCTTCAGCCTTTTTGGTGCTCAGTACTTCAAATATCTCTTACGTAGTTTCTAAGACAAGGAGTATTTTGCTATGAAGAGTGTTAAAGTTGGGCTCAAAAACCCTTTTAGACGATTTTGAAGTGGCAGCTAGTTGACATTGCTAACCATGCTACAATTCTGAAGTGAGCAAGTACTTTATAGCTGTTGAAGATGGAGCGTTGTATTGCGATATTCATAATGATATTAAGATAAAATCTGAAAACATTTATCATTTCTGTTTGGGATTATGTCAGCTGTTTTTCAACCAATTGTAGTTAGCAATTCCAATCTGTCAATTGAAATAACGGAGCAACTTAATGACAAGATTATATATTTGCCATTACTTTCTACTTGGATTCAAATTGCTGCTAAGCCTGATAAGGTTTAGGCTTAAAATTGTAAGTTTGACTTTGAAACAATGATAAATTTTCTGTTTTGTAGGCAGCAACCCTCAAGGAAGATTTCAACATAGATTTGCGTGTTATGGGCATTACTGGCTCAAGGACAATGCTTTTGAGTGACACGTAAGCTAAACTGTTTCAACTGAATTTTCTTGCTCTCAAATGCTTGGAAGCATAACATCTGATTAGAATAGAACAGAGCATGCCCATGCCCCCCTTTAGTCAAACTTAAATTGGTTTTACTTTCATCTCCTACAGTAAAATGAAAAATTGTGAATCATATTGAACATAGCCTATTTATATTTATTTGAGAGACTTTTTGGGCTGGTATAATCAAGTTGGGTGGAACTGAATCCACACCAATAAGATGCTCTCTAAATTGTATGCTTGATCAAAGGAGTACATCCATATAAATTTGGATGTTCAAAGTTGAGTTCTGTAAGATTGGATCCTCCTTTTGGGCTTGATGATCTAAGATTTAAGTCCTGAGGATAAGTTTGTACTGAGGTTTTTCACATAAACAATCTCTTTAAAAGATTTACTACTTTGTCTTGACATTGCTCTTTGCATTGAATTTATTTTGCTTACCTTTGAATTTTTTTGTCCTCAGCATAAATCCACATAAACTTGCAGAAATGTGGATGCTTAATGTCATAAAATTCTGTGGTGCAAGATGTAAACTGTTGTGTTTGATCAAACTAATATGTGGATTGGACAGCAAGAAACAAAATGTCAAAATGATGCGTGTGTTTGTGTATGTATACTTATACGTGTGTATATATATGTAATGTACAAAAAAGGAAAAGAAAAGAGAAAGAATGAACCGTGGTATGAAACATGATGAACAATGTATCTCATGAACTGAGTGAAAGTTGTCTTTTCACCCCTTAAAAGGGAAATATTTCTATATTAATTGTTCTCTTCAGTGAGATGTATGTCCTTCACATCTAGCACATTATTCCCTAGTATTATTATCTCTTGCTTCTCAGTGTATGCTGGGAGGGGCTAATTACTAAACCTGATTGCTTATGCTTACTCCATTAACCAATCCAGTGATTTTACTTACATAACAAGGAAACTTAAATCATTATTTTCTCTGTTATAGGGGTATTGACTTGTCTAAATGGAAAGAACTTCAGAAGGAGAAAGGAGAAGTGGCTAATCTGGAAAAGTTTGTTCAACATGTGCATGGAAATCACTTTATTCCGAATACTGTCCTGGTAGATTGCACAGCAGACTCTGTTGTTGCCGGCCATTACAATGATTGGTTGCGGAAAGGAATTCATGTAATCACCCCTAATAAAAAGGCCAACTCAGGACCGCTTGATCAGGTATATATAATGACCTTACTATATTTCTGAGCTTATTTTCTGCTTATGTTTTTCTTCGTCCTTATGTGATGTATTTTAAACCTTTTTTTTGTTCGTGCAGTAGATGTAATAGAGCCGCTGTTAATGTTCTGAATTGCCCTTTAGTTTCTTTTTTATTTTGTTTTATTAGCAATTAAGTACTTTTCATTGATTATTTCCAAGAAGGAAAAAAATAAAAAGTACATACACCATGAGGAGTGATGAAACTCCATTTAGAGAAGAGAAAATAAAGAAACATCAACCCACAACCAACATAGAGAATTAATGTCACCTTAAACCACCTAGAAAATGATCAATAATTAAAGAGAGGAATAATGAAACAATTGGGAAGAGAGATTGGTAATTCCCAATGTCAAAATTCCTTGAATGCACCCAATGAAGAAAAACGAGACAGTTGAAAGGTCGCAGGACGATGAAGACGATGTCGCCGGAGGGACGCTGGTGGAAAGAATGAAGAAACACTAATCTCAACTGAAACTTGAGCTTGGAAGCTCCATGAGAGCAGTGAAACGTTGCTGGAACTGGAGCCAGCATGGAGATGAATTGAAGTCCCAGAATGCAAGATGCCCGCTGTGGTTGAGAAGCAGCAGCTCGCGGAAACCTATACAATCCAGCAAGGTAAGATTGAGCTCGGGTAGGCATGAAGCCAACGCCAAGTGAGAGCCCTGCTGGCTGCTGGTGTAACAGGTTAGCAGGTCGAGGATCGCCGGATGGCAAAAAGAAGCCAGAGAAGGTGGACATTTGGAGAAAGCTCGTGAGCTTTGATGATGAGAGCTCTATGGAGGTGGAGTGATGCACAAGAAGGTGAGTTCGCCCGCTGTGATTGAGATGCAACAACATCATTTTGATGTCAGAGAAGACCATTTGAAATGCTAGCAACTGAAAAATCAGTAGCGGTGCACACATGACTTGAAGGAAAATGGTGATGCTGATGGTGGCGACTGCGGTGAAAAGGGTTGGAAGCTGCACTGGTGGAGGAGCAGAGGAGGAAGGTGGTTTCATGTTGAAGAAAAATTTGATGGAGATTAAAAGTGAGAGAAGTGGTTGAGATAAAAATGAATTTTTGCTAGATTGAAAAAGCAAAAAGGAGAATGGGTGAGATCAGGGAGGAGGAGGAAAAGAAGAAGAGGTTCTCCGGCGGCTCTTGCCGCCGGAGAGGAACTCTGGAGGAGGTTTGCTTGGGAGGCTATGCAGAGCTTGGGTGAAGAAGACTACTTGCTGGTAATCGTGTTGTCATGTGATATTCACACCGGCTTTACTTAGACTAGAAATCCTTTTAGTTTCTTTTATTGAAAAAGCCAATAGACACACCACACACATAAAGCTTTTTATTTGAACTTAATTGTTAGAATAGTTATATTACTTACTAAAGAGTAATTGTTATATATGTATTTCTTCACGGGTTTAAACACCACCTTGGATAGCCACTCCAAGGATATATGGATACAATCACAGTCAGACTCGTCAACAAGAAGTGATGTATCACACTCACTAAGCTTGGTAAACAGCACAAGGGAGAATATTACACCAAGCAGTTAATGATGTTATTGATTAATTTTATGTAAAGTTGGTTGGATGGCTTGAAATCGACCCCCCATTTATATAAGTATTATTCATATTAAGAAATACTATTTCATCGTTCCCTTTTACCATGAAAGACATTGTTCACAAGGTTACAACTCTTCCTCACACCCTGTCATCATTTAAGGTTACAAGTTACAAGATTTCTTTCTTGAAAAGATCTGTAAAAATATGAAGACACGAAGTTGATTTTTTCTTTTCTTGTTCCTACCATGACAAGGGCACCAAAGTTTACTCACAATACAGAAGAATTTTTAGTCTGGTATAGTCTCATCAAGTTCTGTGAAGACTATCAAGTCATCAGTTTGAAATGCATTATTATACTTTTTTGTCCTTAATAGTTAATAATTATGCTTAGGGATCTCATGACACATGTATTTTCTTACCCAGTATTTGAAGTTAAGAGCTCTTCAACGACAATCCTACACACACTACTTTTATGAAGCTACTGTTGGAGCTGGTCTCCCAATTATCAGCACTTTACGGGGTCTCCTTGAAACTGGGGATAAAATATTGCGAATTGAAGGCATCTTCAGGTGTTTTTATGTTGACAACTTCCTTTGGTAATCTTTATCTTCTTTGGATTCATATATCTTTTAACATTACGTCCATGTTTTCTTGTTTCAGTGGTACCTTGAGTTATATTTTCAACAACTTCATAGGAAAACGAGCATTCAGTGAGGTAGTTGCTGAGGCAAAACAGGCAGGTTACACCGAGCCAGATCCCAGAGACGATCTATCTGGAACTGATGTTGCTAGGAAGGTATGGTGTGAATATCTTTTGAATGAGAATTAAACATCAAAATTGCTTTGCTTCCAGACCATTTTATCATAACGCTATCCCTTGAAATTGTCACTTGTAAAGGTCTGTTCTGGTCTCAAACAGCAGAAAAATGACTTCCAAGAACACGCTTAACCTAGCTACTCAACTTTCTCCTTGGCCTTTTCCATTAGGCTATCCTATGCTAATATTATTAAATTCACATTCTCAACTTTTATACTACCCTCATCCCAAAATGAGTTATGGTTTCTATTTGAGAAAAATTAAGGAGAAGTTAGTTAATGTTGTACATTTCCTCTTTTAACTCCATGAACATGTGTAGTAACAAACTCAATGGATACTGACTAACTTATTGTAGAAACACTATTAGTAATTCATACATAACAAACTTCTTAAAAAGAAAACAGGACACTCATTTTGGGACGGAGGGAGTATTTATCATGCAGTTCAATCAGCTCAACCTTGGCTACTTGGGGATGGAAACAACAATTGCTTTGTAGACATCATACTGTGTTTGCATACTTGAATTTGGCTTGACCTATAATATTATTAGGCAGTTGCACTTAAATAATTTGATTAATTCACCTTCTACCATTTCTTAACTGTCAGACTAATTCTCATTTCAGTTGCACTAGTCCATGAAATAATGCAGTGCCTTTGAAGAGTTGGCCTAATATTGTTCTGTGTCACACTAACTCTCTTTTCAGTTATACTTTAGTTCATGAAATAATGCAGTGCCTCTGAAAAGTTGGCCTAATATTGTTCTCTGTATCATTTGGACATGGTGGAATCTCATGAACAACTTACCAAACCTTATTAGTAATATATATTAATAATATAGAGGACTGATTTCCAAGGAGGAAAAGCAACCTCAGTCAAGGTACAAGATGCTCCCATAAGAGAGTATATATAGAAGGAATCGGATGCTAGAGAAGACATTGATTAACATAACACCCCTGAATGGATTAAAGTAGACAGAATACATGGACCACAACCCAATTAGTGTTCAGGCTTACCAAACCTTATTATTCTGTTTTTGATAGGCAAGAAGTAATATTATTAATAATAGAGAGGACTGAGTTTCCAAGGAGGAAAAGCAATTTCAGTTTAGGTAGAAGACTCTCCTTTAAGAGAGTATATATAGAAGGAATCAGATGCTAGACAAGATAATGATTAACATAACTTGTGAAATTAAAACGACGTAATTTTTTTAAATTAGTAAGTAAAAATATTTATGCATAATAGATACTCCGAGAGATAACAAAAAGTTCTGGAAAAATGAGTTTTGTACATGATCTTCTCACTCAATGCACCATCCCTTTGAGTGAGAAGATCACTAACTGTGGTGGGGAGAGCCAATGGAATTTTCGACTTAGAAAGAACTTTAGGACATTTTAGCAACAAGTGATCCGCATCTTCGAAGCAATGGCCACACAGAGGACAAAAGCATTGAGCTATTGGAAATGAAATACCTCTAGTATCCAAGAAGCATCTTGTAGTAACACAACCAAGAGTGGCCAGCCATACAAATGCCTGAATTTTGGGAGGGGTTGGAGACTGCCAAACAGATCAGGTCCAAGAGTAGCAAGGGGAGGATTTTTCGTTCTGAAGGAGATGTGTAGTTTTTTTTTTTTTGCCATAAAGACGCCTTTCGCATCATGCTTCCAAATTGGTTTGTCTTTCCTCAAGGGGTTGATGATCACATGCTGGAGAGCAGTATCTAGAAAATCCTGACAAGTTATACTTATGTTGAAATAGTCATAAATGTTAGAGGTAACATGCAACTGAGCTTGACCAATAATTCAGCTCAAATTACTTTTCTAGTTTAAACGAGTCTGTTGTAACTCCACTATGATTCAAATCCACAGTGAGCGAGTCTTCTTGCTTTTATACTTCAGGAAATATAAAGTCACAACCATAAGTTATCTGGATCGTGTTGTTTGAAACGCTAAATTCAGAACGTGAAATATTTATATAATAAAATAATTTGTATGAGATATAAAATAATCAACATAAAACATTCAGTAATAATATAATTAATTGAATAATTCTCAATCTTGCAACGGGAACGGAGATTTCCGCGTTTGGTTCCTTGGCGTTCCACGTTCTGGAACGGTACGTTTAGGAACGGAGATCGCTACTGAGGTAGTGCTTCTGGTAACTTAGATCACAACAGCTGATACGAATAGGCATGATTGACTATATATACATCTTCACTTCTATAAAATACTTATTCCATACCCTTATTTATCAGCTTGTCTGTATCCTGTAATTAATAAGCAACCAGGCTTCTAAGGCAATTGTCACGATGCAGGTGATTATTCTTGCGAGAGAATCAGGTTTGAAGTTGGAACTATCTGACATACCTATTGAGAGCCTTGTCCCAGAACCATTAAGAGTGAGAATTAGGGGTTTTCCCCTCTCTCCCCCTTCCCAATCATATAGCATATCACTCTGCTTAAATTCACCTTTGATGGATTGTTAATATGCTGCAGGCCAGTGCTTCAGCTGACGATTTTATGCAGCAGCTGCCACAATTTGACCAGGACATGACTAAGAAACAACACGAAGCAGAGGATGCTGGGGAAGTAAGTATTTCCAAAACAGTTCTGCTAAGATGACCCAAAAACATATAGTGGCTAATTCTGGCTTGCTAAATTACCTGTTTCTTCACCAACATATTTCATTTGTCAATTTTCACCATGGAGAGTGGAGTTATTTATGGTCTTTTGAAAGAACATCTGGACATCACATGAAAATCCAAGGGTTCAATTAATTTCGTATTGGACTTTTTGTATACTTTATAAAAAGGATTAACGGTTAAAATGCTTGGGGACTCCTGTGAAGGAAGAAAGAAACCTCTTTTGTTCATATCGAGCCCCAAATTCAGCACAAACCTTGTTTACTCATGATATTGATAATTGCAATAATACTCATTTGAAGGTCTTGAGATACGTTGGGGTGGTGGATGTGGTAAACCAGAAAGGGGTGGTCGAGTTACAAAGGTACAAGAAAGATCATCCATTTGCGCAGCTATCGGGTTCTGATAATATAATTGCCTTCACAACCACAAGGTACAAGGAGCAGCCTCTTATAGTCCGTGGGCCGGGAGCTGGTGCGCAAGTCACAGCTGGTGGAATATTCAGCGACATTCTTCGTCTCGCCTCGTATCTCGGGGCGCCGTCATAAGTTTGGAAGCAGTGGATATAGGTTGTAGCATCTGTTTTTGTTGTTGTAGCCCTTATTTTTTGTGATTTTGTAAGGGCCTCCGGTAAGTATTTACCACATAGTTCTTTATGGCTTGTATTCATGAAATGATGAACGTTGAGAACTATGTATTTCTTGTCCTGAAACTCGTGAAACTATAGATAAAGCCCTTATATATTAGTTAAAGAGAAGTAATTCGATGAAATGCTCTTTTACACTGTGACCATCTTTATAATTCAGGTTTACAAACTTTATAATCAAGAGAGCTTTGGACTGTGCATTCTTACGCATAAACATACTCTCAAGCTACTTCCAAAGTATAAACGCATCGGTCTCTTGAGTAATGTGATGCGAAGTGTTCAAAGAAAGCTAATTTTGATTATGAGAAAATAGCTTTCTTATTCACATTCTTTCCGGTCTTTAACTTTTACAAAAGCAGACATTACAATTTTACACTCTATCGGATTAAGTGAGTCTATATCATAGAGTTGGTCTTCCATGATAGTTTTTCATATCCCATAATTTGTGGCACTAAGCTTCATCATGTTTTCACTATTTCCTTCTTCCACGTTTGCTTAATAAAATACACTTAACAAGAAGCTATAATACCAGTTGCTGGGAAAAAAGAGAAAACAACAACTGACATTTATGATCAAGTTAACATGTCAGCTATTTATGTTTCAAATTAACCTATCAGTCTCTCAACACAACCTAAACCAACTTGTTAGTTTTTGTACATCGGAATAAATATCATTTTCTTGAAATATGTTAGAAGCAATATAAAGATATACAAATACAAATAGTAAAACAAACAACCACAATAACACAACACATTTTTTACGTGGAAATCGAAAAACCACGGGGACGAAATCCACCACCAATCTCCATTATATTAATGATAATGAGAATACAAGGGGTCTACTCCGGATCATACATGAACTACAATCATTAAATATAAACTTGAATATCTAATAAACAATATCAACCATTTAGGTTGAAACATATAAATAGTTTTACAAGATATAAGAATGATCTTACAAAATTGATCTGATCAATTTGTAGAGAATCAACCCGCGAGCAACATACTAAAATTTCAGCAAAAACGGAACTCAACTGTCCACCTGAATCTTGAATCTCCTCTTCTACTCTTCTTTTCCTCGCACATTCTATTTAATGTTTGGGGGTAATTACACTTATCTCCTATGTACTATTCCTTAAAGACATTTAGCCACCCTGAACTATCATAGTTTACACCTAGCCCCTATGTACTTACATTTTAACGGAATCAGTTAAATTTTGAATGAAAAATGCATCTCTCTCATCACATGCTAGGCATGTGACTTTCTATTTGTTATTGAAATTCTCAAAATACCCTTGAAGAACAATGATGAACACCTTGATGAACATGATGAACACCTTGAAGAATCCGGCGAGATGAAAATTTTATTTTTTGTTGGAATTTGAGTTTTCTTGTCGGAAAATTCAAACTTATTACAGATTCCGGCACCA